>JAHHFK020001984.1:0-26290 GCA_024533555.2 Aedes koreicus | reverse complement strand
AAAGAGATGTTCTAAGCAACGTGTTGCAAAACCCAATCTTTTCAGCCTTCATCACAGTTATCCATCTCTGAAAGTCTTGTTGGTTCTTATAATTTGTTACTTTACTTTGATAGGAAAGCTGAAACAATTCCCAAACTTAAACTAATTATTCCTCGGAAATTTGAAGGATTTCAGTCTTTCCGCCACTCGACTTGAATGAAAATTTTCATGTTTTTTCTTGTACGCAATAGAACATTCTTTTTGAACACATTCGTGGGAGAAAAAAACGTAGCGTTAATAAATTTATACTTCACTGTAGTCACAGAACAGCAAACATTAAACTCTAATTACATTTTCCAATTTTGACCTTTGCCTTTCTACTTGCTATGCTCTGGATCTGGACAAATCTGCCAGATTTTTTTTTCTTTTTAGCACGCTCGTTATGGTTTATTTGTGGCTAGCTTTATCCTCGCTCAACTTCACCACCCAATTTGAAGGAGAGGGATTTCGTTCGGCATGGCTTCGAAGCTTTCTACCGATGACGGCTGCCACCGTTGATGCTGCTGATGGAGAGATAAATTTATCTTCTGCCAACAGCAGCAGCTGGTTTTCTACTTCTGGTGGCGTCAATTCGTAGTCATCACAGACACTTTTCCGCTGAAATCATTCTCTTTCCCAGCTCCCTCATCCGTCTTACCAGCAAACCAGGAAGCCTTGATTATTCTCACGATTTCCTCTTTTTATTTTTCCTGTTTGTGGATTTTCTTGATTTTTGTTGCGGTTATTTGTTCAGCTCTTAAAAACAATTTAATCCTAGATTAGCAACCAAACTTGCACAGCAATATTTCACGCTCACCCCTTGTCTCTGCCGGTTTTTGTTTTGAGTTCGTTTCCAAATAATACTTTCCTACACTAAAACGTATTCCTGGGGAAAGTTTTCCGATAGTTTTGCGATTAAGATTAAAATTTAGATTAGGAACTAAAATCTGGAAAACGATCATGCCACAAGGGAGTTGGAAAGTGGAAGTCAAAGTTAAGAAGTGCACCAATGAAAAACCACAGAGATGAACATTTAAAAAGGGTCTATTTTTTAAGGAAAATTTACTTTCATTTGATAATTGATATATTTTATATTTTGATACTCTACTATGCTGAGAAATTAGAATACATTAGAATACAAAAAAAATATGTAACCGGAATAGCTGAAATTCTGTAAACCTACAGCATTTTTAATGCTTATATAAAAATGTAAGATTGAATATTGATTAGAACCAACAAGATTATTGATTTATAAGAAAATAAGGATCCAGAAGCATTGGTATAAATTGGTTGAAGTCAGCTTTTAAAAAAAGTTTAATTATCTTGCTATCCCAATGAACAGCCATCACCATAAACTGTGATTGGTCTCAACAGCATTCTTATAATTGGTTTAGATTGGTTAAAATCAGCCCACAAACGTTTTAAATAACTTTGACGTTCCAATAAGAAATCTCCATCACAAATTGTGAGTGGCCTCAACAGCATACCTAATGTTGGTTTAAATCGTTCCTAACTAGGCTCCTAAGCTTAAATGAAACTACATTGTCTGCTCAATAAATATTCACCAGCACACTTTGTTAGAAAGCTCAGTAGCATTCTTATTGTAGGTCCAAATTGACTCCCAAGCATTTAATAATTAATTACCTTGTCGTTCATTAAATACCATCACACTTTGTCAGTGGCCCCATCAGCTTTCTTGTTGTTGGTTGAAAATGGTCCAAATTGGCCGTCAAACGATTTTCAATAACCTTGCCAATGAATATCCTCCATCACATTTTTTGAAAGGCCCCCGCAGTATCCTTACTGTTGACATAAATTGACTCTCAAGCGTGATTAAAAACTACTTTGTTGTCATCCAATAATCAACTTCATCAATAAAAAATCACTGTCACACCTCGTGAGTGGCTCTAACAGCATCCTTACTGTTGGTTTTAATTGGTTTACCAGAATCAATCGAACTTTGTGAGTGGCCCCAATGGCATGCTTATTGTTAGTACATTTATTCAATGCAATTATTAAGCATAGTAAAAAATCTTGTTTTCCCAAAGAAGCAAACTGTCATAAAACTTTGTAAAGGGCCCCAATGTCATGCTTACCGTTGGTTTTTATCAGTACTAATATACAGCAATTCTATAGAAAAAAGATATCCAATTTATCAGAATCTCCTAATAACAGGTAGTTTTGTTTTTTTATCGTTTTTTTAAATTTATTTTGTCGTTATAGTGACCATTTCCGCGACAGGGTGGTTCAAAAAATTAAACATATAAATTAAAAAAAACAAAGAATTTTGACATTAAAAAAAAAAATCGTCAAAAATTCATAACTTTTGGACCCCAGCAATCAAAATTCTACTCACGCATAAATAAATTCGATTGTGTGCAAACGTGGCAACCATTTTGAAGATGGCTTTCAAAAAAAAATTACCCAAAGAGAGAGCCCAAGTAGCAAATCAAATGCAAATTGGTTTTATTCATGTTTTATGGTAGTTTTATCAGAGCATTATGGAGTTCATCCGGTTTTATCGGGGCATTTTCCAAGTTAAGGTGGTTTTAATTCATTAACAGTTCTCAAGAGTGATTAAAGAACACTTGAAGAAACCTCCATAAAACTACATCATTTATAAGTGTAATTCACCTTATCAGTAGTTTTATAAGATACTTGATCCCCCTCTCAAGACATCGTTTCGCAACTTGCATAAAACCTGATAAAAGTTTTGTAAAAGTTTTATGACATTCTTCTTTAAGATGAATGTATCTTGGAAATGCTGCCATAAAACTCTCTTAGAACCATTTGATTTTAAATAAGAGCACATATTCTTGAGAAAGAACATTATGTGAAAAATAAACAAACTGTCACAATGGACGCCCACAGGTGGAAGAAATTAAAAACCAGCGGACCGTTCAAGCGGAAATTCAATAAAAACCTATTCAATATATTGAACACTCCTTCATCTCAGCCACCAACGACAATTTTTTTTTTGACCATTCCATTGGATTCACTCTAACTCTAATTCAGCCTACTGAGACTAACTTATCAAAAGGGTCTATGCGTTATGCGTAAAACGAATAAAATAAAATGGTGCAATGTGTCGCCAGTTGAAAACCGAAATGCAGCCTACTGAGACTAACTTATCAAAAGGGTGTATGCGTTATGCGTAAAACGAATAAAATAAAATGGTGCAATGTGTCGCCAGTTGAAAACCGAAATACCTAACTCATGATATTTAATTTTATGCCAGTTATGCAAGTTAAACCTAACGTCTCAGGTAGTGCGTTATATGGCGCACCACCGTGGAAATACAGCGCAGTACTTTTGACGTAAGGTTTAATGTGCACTACGATTGTAAAATGTTATGTTAATGTTGAATTCTTCCGAGTCGTGCATTTCAGTTCCCAAAAGGCTACAGAATATTTATACTCGTTGCAAGTAAAACTTGGTATATCATCTGAGCGAAAATCGATTTTTCCCATGATCCGCACGTTTAATCCAAAGTCGGAAGTAGTGCGCTGGAATCGCTCAGTGATCCACTACACAGTGCACTTCTTCCAACGCTAGGTTCAGCGTACAGATCAAGAGAAAAATCATCTTTGGCTCAACTGATGTTTCAGCCATCGACGCAATATTATTATCTGTTCTTCTTCCCAAATCCATTGTTAGCATATTCAAGTTTTTTTTAAAATCTTTTAATCGCTGGTGATTAAAAACAACAAATTAAAAGCTGTAATTATGAACAACAACTATGCATAGACACTTTTGATTTGAACGTTCACATTTTCTTTGTTTATGATATGTGCCTTCTCCACAATGATTTTATGGCTATCTTACGAAAGACTTGTTTACCTTGAGCAATTCAAACAAGTTTTATTCAAGCGTTACTCCTCTTTTTCAAGAATAGAACAAGTAAAGATGAACTTATCGCGCTCCTAAAAAAATCTTGTTAGTCTTGTGCAAGAAATATTAGTTTTATATGCGTTTTATGGTAGTTTTAGATAAAACCATTGAAAAAATGGCGAGCGTGGCTATTCTGGATTCCCTCCGAATGGTAGCCATTTTCATATATATGCAACAAAACTCTCGTTTTTCCAATGCTACGAACAATTTCTGCTGTTTAAAATACATTTTGAAACTTAAAATGGATTGTAGAAACAATTTATTCAAGATCTAACAATTTATCACTTATTGTTGAATTGTCAAGTATTTTTTATTTTTCAAATAAATCAATGTTCTAGCAATGATTCCGTGGCGCATTAAAATGTTCGAACTTTTATGTTATAAAACACCAATAAACTGAACGTCGCATGAAAAATTTATCAATTGCAGGCAAAAAACTCATGCATTTATGGTCAATTTTACAATTAATTTACATACGTATCCACTTTGGAAAAGAAACGATGTTTTTTTTTCTCTTAAAAAAGTCCCCATTCAGCAGAACGAATCCAAAAATGGAATCTTCGAAACATATTTGTGACGGACTGGAAGTGTTCTTAAAGAGGAAAATCATAAAACTACCAAAACTTGTGGTAGTTTTATCATAGTTTTAAGCATGTCCTGCATGTCATTATAAGTATGTACCGATAAAACTATCAAGTTTTAAGCGAATCTTGGGAAATAGTCTTGAGAACCTCCTGTAGTATGGGCCTTTTTGAACTTATGAAGGTTTTATGGCTGTTTTATCGATGTTATGTAGAATATCTAGTTTTATGCGTGGTTTTATCAAATGAGTCTTAAGAACTTCTTCAAGTGTACCTTAAAATTGAATTTGTTACTTGGGAATCGGAAGGACTTTTGGCGTCGATAGGTACCTGTTGATGAAACCTGGATCCACTATTTCACACCAGCGAACAGAATGAGTGCCTGGCAATGGACTGAAGCCGGCACGAGTGCTCCGAAGCGGCCTAGGGAGGCTCAATGGGTCGGAAAGATTTTGGCGTCGGTTTTCTGGGATTGTTATGGCTTATTCTTCGTAGACTACCTCGAAAAGAATAAAACAATCAACAACGAGTATTACTGTGCATTATTGGAGCGATGGAAGGCCGAAATCGCTGCAAAACGGCCTCACACGAAGAGAAACATAATTTTGTTTTTGCAAGACAATGCGCCGGCGCACAAGAGCATCACAACCACGGCTAAAATCAAGGACTTACGGCTCCAATTGCTTCCGCATCCACCGTATTAACCCGATTTGGCTCCTTCGGACTATTATCTGTTCCCAAACCTCAAAAGATGGCTCATCAATCTCAAGGAAATCATCGACGCTGCGGAGGAGTGTTTTGCAGACTTTACGGAAAATTACTTTTCGGACGGGATGAAGAAGTTGTGATGCTCTAATAGAAGAGAAAAATCTGAAATTAAAGAAAAATCACCATACCGAACCCTGCAGCCAACCCAACTCTCTACAGAGAGTACCAACTGATAATTTTTGGGACTTACAAACATATGTTTAAACTGTTGATCCAAAATTAAGGTAATATCGGCGCCGGCCTCGTCCGAAATAAGGACAGGGTACGAATATGTTGACTTGATACTCACTTCATCGGAAGTCGAGAAATCCCCTCAGATACTTGCAGATTTGTGCAAGTTCAGTAAATTTTAAAAATTCTAGTATCGATTTTCAATTTGCACCGTTTTATACCAACAGTAAAGATGACAAACAAATATATAAGAGCCACTTTGAACCGATTTAAACCAACACTAAGAATGCTGTTGGGGCTAGTCACTTAGTGTAATAGTCGGTTCTCATTAGGAAACAAGGTATTTTTTAATAAAGCTCAAGATCCGATTTAAACCAATTTGTACTTACAAATTGTAAAGATGCTGTTGGGGTAACTCTAATAGTCGCTTTGAACCGATTTAAACTAACCGTAAGGATGTTGTTGGGGTTTTTCCTAATATTTTCTTTATTTAACTTGAGACTTATGAAGGCAGACTGTGCCTGCTATAATCCGAAGGCAAAAAGTCCGCTGCACCATAGCTCCGGTAAGCGCAGTTAGGGCTTCATGTAGTGAAGTACACTCCATTGGCTCCGTTTAAGACTAAAATTTTGTTAGACCTCCCTAACCATTCTTTCATTGGCACGGCAGTGCTCACTGGTCACACTCACAGCCCATTAAACAATTATAGCTGATTTATAGCTGAATAAGTCCATTCATAGCTTAAGCAGCTACTATTTGATTGAAAAAGCTGTTATACAACATGCAATGTTTGTTGGAAGGTCACTGAAGACCGTGAATTAAGGGTAACCTGTTTAATGGACTTCTAACAGCGGATCAGGCGTTTTGTGATGCTATCTTTAGTAGGTCTTAACGACTTCTGCCGACCCTGCACAGCTTATCTAATCTGTTTAGTTAGAGAAGATAAAAAGACTTAATTAATTTCTTGTGAGACCTGAAACAAGTTTTTTTTTATGTTGTTAATATTTCATATTTAAGGAACTTTTTCGATGTTTTGTTGAGTTTATTTTATTTTCCATAAACAAATAAGTATACTCTTCCCTTACAATTTTTCATTAATTTTCACATAGTTCAGTAACTTTTTTCTCAGCTTTTTTCTCTTTTTATCTATCTCTAATTCATTTTTAGCAATTCCAGGTTTTCTTTCCACAGCTGCTGCTTCATGGTCGACCTGCCTTTCCCAATTGGTTGAACTTCTGAGCAATTTGGCGGGTGTTTTCCTTTGGGACAGAATTGACGTTGTTGGTTCGATACCATTTCACTTTTGCATAATAATACTATGTCAATTCAGACCAAATTACGGTGCTGTTTCAAATAGGGCATGCTGTATCAACATAAAATTTAACAAAAAAAAGCATAATAAATTTTCGAAATGCAATCTTCAAATGACGTTGTCTTCAGATGGATCCCTTACAAAATTCTACTCTGGCGGTTAACTGGCAGAGCGTAGTTGGATTGAAATAGTAGCATGATTATAATAACTGTGGTTCTCGTCCCTTTTCAGCATCATTCACCAGTCAGTTTATCTGTTTGCCTATCTATTGCCAACTTGAACTGTTCTCCAGAAACCACCCGCTGAATTGATGACAGTTTGCTAACGACTTTTTTCCCTTATCGCTTGGCGTAGTTGTTTCCTATCTTCCATATTTAGGAACAGCTGTGCCAATAATGAAATCACTTGTGCAAAGTTGAAAAAAATCTATAACGACGTCTTGGTTTCAACTTTCAACACCCATAAATGGAAATTTTCAAGTTATCTGTCAACATTGACTAAAATTGTGCAAACATTAAATCTTTCAAAGTGATTATTTGTAAAACCAGTTGTCCAGGCTGCGCATCTACCTTGTCATCGGATCAAAATGTCCAACCGAGTGAACAGGTCATGCATCATCGCAAAAAGCCATAGCAGCTTCATGAGATATGGTTCATCTTGCCACCGGCAGTGATTTTCAGTATGCCCATTCCGCAGATCGTTGCTAGTAGCAGAATGGCAACGTACAGTCGCTGTCCTTCATGCAAATTGCAGCCGCTGAACCGCAATCTAATCGTATCCAACATGAAACAGCTTCTAGGTTTCGTTGAAGCACAGTACACGCACCGGCACCATGTGATCCGTGTGATACGTTCTCAAGGGATATCTGTCGCATCTGCCGGATCGCGTCACAATCAAATCAATTGTGAAATTTCGTTGTGCACCGTTTACCATCCGAAGCGAAGAGCATTGAGTGTTAGTAAGTTTTGACTCGCGTGATGAAATAGAATAATATTTATTTCATTCGATTTTACCCTTGGCTAAAAAGGATGTTTATAGAAAAAAAATGTGATGACAGCAGATTTTTGTTTTGCCATAAGGAAACTTTCGGTTTCCTTGTCACCAACGATAGAAATAATTTAATTTACTTTATTCTTGGGTTTCATCAAGAATCCTATTTTTTAAATTTTTATTTTTTGATCTTCCGGATAGATTTTTCAATCATATGGATAAAAGATTTCAATGATTAATTCGACTATATTTAGAAATCTATGAGTCTCATTGATGCTACTTATAGACAGGTATAGGGAACAAAAAGTACAAAAGAGCAAACACTGACCTATGTGTGTTCAGGGCAAATATAAAGTGAGTGTGCAGCACTCTTAAATACCAAGACCAGTTATGAAGATATTCGTTCCTGCTGTCATACTATGCACCCAACATTCGAACAATAATTTACATTCATTTGGAGCTGTTTTTTGCAGGAATTAGTTCTGCTGCGTACTCTCTGTATGCTTATTTTGTGTTCTCTTAGCAAGATTGTAGCTCTTTTAAAATTGTGCTAAGCTATCCTGGCATCTAACAACTAAAAAATCAAGCGCAAGATACACGCAAACGCACACCACAAAGTTATTTTGAGTTGTGTGGGTGTATCTAGCCAATCCCTGCTAACAGGCATTCTACTTATTCTATCTGAGATGAATACACTCTACCAGAAGATGATACATAATCTTAAAGTTACGTTAGATATTTCACGAGTGGAGGCCGCATGTACAGAGGATGTCATTAAATTTCTGCAGTGCAATGCACGAAAAAGAGAACAGATTAGAGAGATTTTTTATACATATACAATAATAGAAATAGTTTAAAATAAAACAGAATTCAACCATCTAGATTCGTATCTCAAACCTATTTCGGCTCGTTTCTTTGCATAATTACAGTTTTTTTGTTTTTACAAAATGCCGCTGATTGAACTTGAAGAACGAAAGAAAATTCTGTACACTTGGTGAATTGAAAATGATAAAACATACAATCAGAATGAAAAAAAGGTCAAAATGCATCCAGCCAATGTAAAACGAGCGATTGAAAAGTCTGGTTAGCAGTACACTCTGCTAGATCTGCCGAGAACAGGATGAATACCCAGTTCCAGCAAGCCCGAATTGGGCCAAAAATTCGTCAATTATATTCAGGAGAACAAATCAGGCTCTACTCGTGCTTTGGCCATGAAATACAGGACCATAATTAAAGAAAGGATTTGAAGACATACATACAAAAAATCCCAAAGCAATTTTCAGAGCAGAAGTATCGTGCCAAAATGCGGGCCCAAAAGCTGTACAAACCTAGTTTGGACAATCCCCTCCAGTGTGTTTTGATAAAAGACGAACAGTTCGTGAAAGAGGATTTCTGAACACTGCTGGGACCTTAACTATCCTCAAATCGGTTTGGGATAGTGTCCCAATCACAGATACGACTGTCGCGACCTAAAAATTCGGTGAGAAGATGATCACTTGTCAACACTTCTTCCATTTTCTACACAAAAGGAAACATAAATGGTGAAATATACCGAAACGAATGCTTTCAGAAGAGGTTACTTCCACTATATAGGAAGCCTGAGATTCCTCCACTCTTTTACCGGATCTGATTTTTGCCCTTTATGCCAGATCAACTCTACAGTGATTTTCTGATAACAACGTAGATTTTGTTGAAAAATATATCAATACACCAAACTGTCCCCAACTGCGACCGATTGAACGCTACTGGGCAATCATCAAGCGAAACCAAAAAAGGCAGGACAACTACTCTTCGATACACTTCTTTTATGATGGATAAAAAAGTACACAGAAAAAAAATGATGAATTTTACCAGACGCGTAAAATGTCGCTACGTTCAATTGCATGCCAGAGTAAGCGTAAACATCGAAATAGTACAAAAAAAATACAACAAAAGACAGCCCAATGAGGTTGTACGCCAAGCTAACGTAGGACTACGTAGCAATGCGTACTGAGTGTTATAATAATTTGTTTCAATATTTCGTGTCTGTCGCCTTTAGTAAAATTTCTATTTGACATAAACTTACTTTTTGTTTGCGCATCGAAATCATTTAGAGACCGTTTATATTTCCGAGCCGTGTTTGAAATTGAACAAAACATTTAAGGTAAGTGGCGAAAGTAAAGCTGAAACTTTTTCGACCACCGCTGGCTTCCAATCAATTGACAAGAATTTGGACCGGTATGTTAGATATATTCCAATCCAAACAAACTCTCTAGCTGGAAAAATAAAATTGGTCGTCCTTAAAATGACAGATTTTAAATGGTCCAGGGTTGATCGATCTTCTTAAGACCTGTTGTATGGCCTATTCAGATCTTTACTAATAATGTGCTACAATTCATTATCATTCACAGTAATACTAGCGTCATATTTGCAACAATTCTTATCAGATTATTGAAATCAATTATCTGCTAACTGGCATCTAACTGGTAACATGTCATGCTAATGTTGGTAGAAAGATGGCTGCAAACTAAATCACACTTATTTCGCTCGTGGTAGCACCATCCGGCTGGCTCCACATTCACCACTGGCTTGGTTAACCGACTGCATAATCAATGGTTAGTCGCCAGACCACCCTCTAGGGTACTTGTCACCGCCAGCTGCCAATTCAATACTGACTAATTACCGCTCTGAACAGCTCCTAGGCTGCCGAGCGAATGGAGCATCTTACTAAAATGTGTCTTTATTTGTCTTCTCAATTTAATTTTTACATTTAATTTTTAACAGTTCAATTGTTTAGCCAGAGGGGCTTTTCATCTTTGTTCTTTGTTCCATTCGTTTTGTGGTGTGTTTTGTTAATTTGATATTCTAGTTTACATTTCATCCCTGATGGGGATTTGTTGGTTCAAATATATAAAATTTGATAACCTACCTAACTACAATAACTACAATTTGAAAAACCTAGGGAAGGGGTACCAAGTCCCCGATGACTTGGTGGTCTGATAGGTGGCAACGTGTCCTGTACCTATTGATAGTCTCACTAAAACGATCTTCGAGTGTTTTTATCTCAGCCAGACGGTGGATCTCAGTGTTTCTCGTCCGTGGAGGTGTGTTCAGGATTATCCTGAGAAACTTGTTTTGAACCCGCTGTAGCTTCAGGTGGTGTGTTTTTGCGCAACTCTCCCAGATCGGCATGCCGTACTTAATAACCGGGAGTATGATCTGTTTGTAGATAGCAAGCTTGTTCTTCAGGGACAATGTAGACTTTCTGTTTAGCAAGGGGTACATAAGCTTCAACAGAACGTTACATTTTGTGACAGTCTTGTCAACCTGTTCCCTGAAGTTCATCTTGCTATCTAGTGTCACGCCAAGATAGATGATTGAGTTGGTCCATTCCACCGTTGTGCCGTTTAGACAAATTTTAACATCCTCAGCCGGAACAAGTCTGGGAGATTTTGAGTGAGGGAAAATAATGACCTGGGTCTTCGCTGCATTGATACAGATCTTCCAGTCTGTGAGATACTTCAACAGAACATTCAGGCTTCGCTGCAGTTTCGATGCGATCGCTCTTACTACCCTACCGTTGTGGACGACTGCGGTATCATCGGCGAACAGCGACAGAGATCCGTTTTCAGGGAGTGGGGGTATGTCCGAGGTGAACAGATTAAATAAAAGTGGACCTAATATGCTTCCCTGCGGAACACCGGCAGAAACCTCCTGCGCATCGGAAACTGCACCATGCAGCGAAACACAAAATGTTCTGTTTGATAAGTAGTTTTTCACGATCTTTACCAGAAAGACTGGAAGATTGTACCGATGCAGTTTGTACACCAGGCCATCATGCCAGACGTTGTCGAACGCTTTTTCCACATCAAGAAGGGCCATGGCAGATGTTTTCGAAACAGACTTGTTTTGCTTGATGATGTTAGTGACTCGGTTCAGTTGATGTACTGTTGATCGACCGCGTCGAAAACCAAACTGTACATCAAGCAGGATGTTGAGTTCGTCGGTAGATGCAAGGAGCCGACGGTAAATTGCTTTCTCAAAAAGTTTGGATACTCCCGAGAGAAGGCTGATGGGTTATCGACCCATGCTCTTGGAACATGAAGGATCTTTCCCAGGTTTCCGGATGGGTATGACTTTAGCTGACTTCCAACGCGAGGGGAAGTAGCTAAGTCAAAGGCATTTATTAAAAATGAATGCTAGATGTTCGTAGAATTGGGAACTCAAGTGCTTGAGTTCCAAATTCAGAATTTTGTCGAAACCTGGGGCCGTCATGTTCTTCGACGCTTTGATATAGGTCGACAGTTCGTCAGTTGTGATTTCTAGTTCCTCTGAAAAGTCATTGGGACATAGATGGATGTTATTTGCATGCTCGTTAACGGCAGCTTCGTGAGGACTGATGATGTTCTGACCAAGATTGTGGGAGCTGACAAAATGTCGACCTATCTCAGCAGCCTTCTCAGCGGGAGTAATCAAACGATCCTTAGAGTCATTGTTGTCTAGTGGGATCAACGGTGGAATGGGCCTAGGCTTGGTTTTTAATTTTTTTGTTAATTTCCAGAACGGCTTTGCACAATCACAGCATCTTACGAAGGTTTACCCCTTTTATATCGTTCAATGCTGCATATGACATGTCCGTTACTTACATATGAAGTCTGTAATAGGAAAATGCATGTGTTGAATTTACTCTGCCAAAGGAAATTATAAGACATTACTTTATATTTGCGTTATTTTAAATAGTTTAATGTTGAAAATCAATAGTTTTAGATACAAACATAGACGCGTAGAAATATTTTTGATCGATTGGGGCAAACATTTTTTAAATTTTTGTAGAAACGACTGAGATATTAACGGCCGTTTTTCGTGACGGTGGCAATAGGATTTTTTTTAAAAATGGTACCCCACTATAGAAAACAAAGACGCAGTCCTACGTCAAAAGACTGTACACTTTGGAGTACAAAGTAATAAGTTATTAGCTCGTCTGTCAGCTCCTTTGATGTAGAATTCTTGAACAAAGCATGATGGGAAGTGTACCTCACATCCAATGTTAGAATATTTTGTTCTACGCATGCTAACCAATTTAAAAGCCCATAATTATGATAAATAATATACTTGTTGTTGGTGTTTATGAGGGCATAAATGTAACATAATATTGGTTTCATTAAATGTTCAAGGCAATTTGTTTAAGAAATATGTATTGAACCCCGTTCACATTACAACCTATATTACGTGATATAGAGTATCTTGATATCAAATGCCATGCACATTATTTCCAGTGAAAACTAGATGCATAGATGCTGATATCTAGATGGCGCCAGTAGTAAGTGCTGGACGAATGTTGTACATCTCAAGCGTCATAAACCAAGCTCAGACATATGGTAAACAAACCGCTGTGCCAAATCAGTGATTTTGGTTTAGTGTTATATATTTTGGTTGTTTGAAGATGTCTGATTTCGTGCCAAATAATCGTCATTTGCGGGAAGTGTTGATTTTTTTCTTTCATTCGAAGAAAACGGCGGCTGAAGCACATCGAGAGCTCCAAAAAATTTCCGGTGATGCTGCTCTGAGTGAAACAACGTGTCGTGATTGATTTCGTCGCTTCAAAAACGGTGATTTCAGTATTGATGATCGTCCGCGTGAAGGAAGGCCAAAAAACTTCGAAGACTCTGAATTGGAGGCATTGCTCGATGAGGATCCGTGTCAAACGCAAGAAGAGCTTGGTTGAGGATGAGGAGATTCCCGCCAAGCCGTTTCTAAGCGATTGCATGCGTTGGGAATGATTCAAAAGCAAGGAACTTGGGTTCCTTACGATTTGAAGCCAAGAGATGTTGAGCGTCGTTTTTTGTCTGTGAACAACTGCTCCAGCGGCAAAAAAGGAAGAGTTTTCTACATTGCATTGTGACGGGTGACGAAAAATGGATTCATTACAGTAACCCAAAACGGAAACATTCATGGGGACTGCCCGGGCATGCTTCAACATCGTCGCCTAGGCCGAATATTCACGCTGCGAAGGTTATGCTGTGTATTGGGTGGGACCAAGTTGGTGTTATTTATTATGAGCTGTTGAAACCAAACGAAACCATTACCGGGGAACGGTATCGAACTCAATTGATGCGATTGAGCCGAGCACTAAACGAAAAACGGCCACAATACGAGCACAGACACGAAAAAGTGATTCTTCAGCATGACACGCTCGACCTCACGTTGCGAAACCCGTGAAAACCTACTTGGAAACGCTCAAATGGGAAGTCCTACCCCACCCGCCATGTTCTCCTGATATTGCACCGTCCGATTATTACTTGTTCCGTTCGATGGCACATGGTTCCACTGGTCAGCAATTCCACTCATATGATGACATCTCAAAATCTTGATTCTTGGATAGCATCAAAAGACGAACAGTTCTATCGAAATGGTATTCACGTTCTACCAGAAAGATGGGAAAAGTCGTAGCTAGTGATGGGCAATACTTTGAATAATTCGTTTGTAACCTTTGTTTTCAAAATAAAGTTCTTTTTTCACCAAAAAACAGCGAGAACTTAGTTGCGCACCTAATAACACGATCAAAAAACCTTTAACAAACATAATAACACTAAGTATTTTATATTTTGAGAGAACCAATCACAAAAAAAGACAATATAACAATATTGAGGGCTGATCTAAAACCCTCATTGGCTAAATAAGCTTGTTTGTATTCGTATTCTTGCCACTGAAAGCTACTTAAGAAACCCTGGAAGCTACTAATGAGTTTGCATTTAATACCTTAGTTGGAAGAAGTTTCAACCAAGTTACATTAAAAGATTTATCAAAGTTTTTTAGAATTCTTCAAGTCGGAATTATAGTATACAGAAGTCACGTAAAACAAAAACTGTTATTAGGTAAAAGAAACAATTGCAGGTGACATCAGTGAAATGTATCACCACCTGAAGATTAGGGAGGAGGATCGTCAGGTGCAATTGTTTCTCTACCGAAGCGATCCATCAAAGAAACCGGACGTGTCCGTGTGGATGTAGCTAGCTTTGGGTTTAACTTTTTTCTACGTTCAGTAAACTTTGTGAAGAGAACGAATGCAAAAAAATGGAAGCAAGAGTTTTCGGAGGCAGCTTCAGCGTAAAGAGAAAATCACTACGGTGGATGAAAACTCGGACAGTCACAATACGGAAGAAGACAGCGGATTGATATCGAATGTACTCATTCATAGTAACGGGTGTTCAATAAAAAATGAGAATGATTTCAATACCTTTCTGTAATTAAAGTAAAGAGCGTAAATTTCTCTCTCTCCAAGAGAATTGTTCTCTGGACTCCCTAGAAATGGGTGGCATGTTTTTTTTTTCACTCGGGTGCTATCAGTTCAATCGAAGATGGCGTCGAAACAGCAAGCACTCTGCGAGCGTGTTGACGGTTTTACGGAACGCATGGTCATCGTGGAAAAAAGTTTACTGTAGACCACTTTCGAGACGAAAACGTGCCCGTGAGTACAGTTTACCTGGCATCCCTGAGCGTGGAGTGGAAGGCCGGTAGCCCTCAAGATGGAAGCCATCATCTGTCGGAAGACTCGATCCCCCGAGTACACGAACGAGCAGATAGCAAATTCCAGCCAAGCGGTCTGGCCATCAATCAACAAGTGTACCAGGAGGAGTGTCTTGAGAAAATTCTTCTGCCGTTCTTAAAGGAGCATCATGCGGATGGGAAGTACGTCTTCTGGCCGGACAAGGCGTCTTCCCATTACACCAAGAAAACGCTGGAGTATCTTGAGCAGAAAAAGATACCGTACGTGCCGAAAGAAAGGAACCCGACCAACTTGCTCCAGAGCCATCCTATTGAGGATTGTTTACGCTCCCTCAGTGCCCTAGTGTAGACAAATAATTGGCGGGCCAAGGATACGAAGAAGTTGACCACGAGGATCCAGAATTGTATCCGGAAGATGGACGTCAGTGCCGTCCAGCGCTCTTGTGAGAGCATCGCGACTAAGTTGCGTCGTACGGCTGACCAGGGCCCTTTCTCCAATATTCATTGACGTTTTGTTGAAGAATAAACATTATGTTTTTAATAAGAAATACTGAATCAGTTGAAAATTTTTTTTTTTATCATAAGACTGAAAAAATTCACATTTTTTTATTGAACACCCGTTAAAATGATTATTGAGGACCACTGCTCAAATTAGTTGAAACGATGCTATTCCAGAAAACATACTCGTACATTGGAAACGGTAGATAAGGCAACTTTCCAGCTTGAGCCACACTCGTATTTCTCGTTGCTATTTTCCCGGTTACGCTGCAGCTTCACACATTTGTGGATGCAAGTGAATCAGCTTTTGCTTGAGTCACCTACTTTCGAGTGATTGATCAAGGTCAACCATGCTGTGCATTGATAGCTGCAAAGGCCAAAGTTGCCCGTTGAAGCCGCACTCAATCCCTAGAATAGAGCTTCAAGCGGAAGTGCACTCTTTCTGTGAGTCACACATTTCTTTGGAGTGATTCTTAAATAAATCTCTCATGGAGTAGCTCAGATGCTAGAAAGTATCGCCAGTACGTAGTGGTTCGTATCGGTAAAATATTGGAAGAAACGCAGCCTGAAGAATGCCGATGGAAAAAGGGAAAGGGGCTTACAGCTCACCCAGGCAGTCGTTGGTTTACGGGAACGGATTATCTCTACCAGGCGGAGAATGAGTGGCCACAGCAAGTATCATTGAATAATACGGAAGAAGAACTACGTGTCGTTAACTTGCATCGAAAGGCTTTGACAAAACCATGCATTGAGTACGAACGGTTCTCCAAATGGGAACGTATGCTACGAACAATAGCGCACACGTATTCTTTTATGAATCGTTTCCTGGAATTTGGCAAAAAAGCGGTCTCGTATGTCAAATACGGACTAAAGCAGGACAATTTTGTTCGAGCTGAGAGGGCTTTGTGACGCCGTTGAAATTTGAGAATAAGTATCAAGTCAATCAGACAGTTTATGGATAAATTCGCCGTGATTCGAATGGAGAGCCGAACAGAAGTTTCTCCACTGGGTATGAAGCGAAATTTCCAGTCATTATGCCTAAAAATCATCTCGTAACCCAGCTTCTGGTAGATTGGTACCACAGGCGGTTCGGACATCACAATGGCGAAACTGTGGTCAACGAAATTCTTCAGCGCTTTCACATCTCAGCTCTACGGACGGTAGTGTACAAAACAGCAAAAAAGTGTCAGTGGTGCATCTTGTACAAAACACATCCCGAGGTGCCCAGGATGGCACCGCTTGGCATCGACTGTTTCGGTCCTTACTTTATCAAGATCGGCAAAAGTCAGGTGAAACGTTCGGTGGTACTATTTACGTGCTTGATTGTAAGAGCTGTACATCTGGAACATCTGCGTGACAATGAGATTTGTGGGAGCCAGTCGTGAATTTGCTGTACAAATAGCTGCAATGAATAAGGAGTTGGCGGAAGCCTATAATGGTAAGAACAGTAAATTCAGCTATGGACTCAATAAACCATTCACGTGCACCACAGGAAGAAGCATTTTATACGATGTTGTTCGATGCAGAGTCAATTGTCAACTCTAGACCGTTAAGGTACGTGCCGCTTGAGACATCAGACCAGGAGGCGTTGAAACCAAATCATTTTATACTTCTCAGTTCAAAAGAAGTCAAACAACAGGATCAGATTCCCACTACACAGTATGATGCTCTACGAAACGGATTAACATGTGTCGCTATGTTTTGGATCAATTTGGCCTACAAAACGGCATGGAGAAGTTAAATCCATCCATGAACGAGATATAGTCGTCATTGTAGGCGAGGCAACATGGAATTGATGGATTCGGGGTAAGGTAGTAAAGGTTATCCCAGGAAAAGATGGTCGCATCCGGCAGGTAGTTGTCCAGACAGGTACAGTAATTCTACGTCGTCCAGTAGTGAAGGTGGCATTGATCAACGTACTTAGCGTAAGTAGCAGGGGAATATTGCGGGAGGCGTTACGACCATCGGTGCTATAACCGAAAAGATCAACAGGAATGCTGCTGAGTTGGCGGATCGGTTGACCCACGACTGCTTCTATAATGCAAATGGAGATTTGTGAAAACCGTAGACAGAACAAAGGATGCTTATTCACAGAATTTACATTTATTCAACTTAATGAATATTTGATAAATTAAAACACAAAGTTTCCCTAACAAATACGAAATTGTAAATAAACTTAAACCCTAATGTTTGACTTAAGACTAAGACCTTAATAATTACTTGTAATAGGTAAACTAGTGTATCGTTTATTGATTTATTTATATGACATGAAAGCAAAATTTAGAGATAATCAATTACAGCTCATGAAATTTTCAATATTTTTATGAGTGTAGGTTGGGGCTTGTTGATCGAATCAATTTTATTTTTGTAAGTGTAAATGAACTAGTCAAACAATAGCAGTGGCGGAGAGTTTTGATTTTATCTGGTTATATTGATAGAAAAATAGAGAGAATTTTATTTATTTTCCAACAAGCTCTATTTACTTTATAGCAATAATGTGCTTGTTTGTTAATTCATTTATTGTACTATTTTACTTCTAACAAATTTATTAAATTTTTCTTGTAAACATTATCTAGTAAACAAAGTTTTTTAGTTTGCTAAAGGAATTATTTTGTAATCAAAATGCCCAACATACTAGTAACAATTTGTACCGTTTGTGGAGCTGAAAAATATGATACACTTTTGGAAAACATAACATATACATTTAATTTACAAATATTTTGAAACTTTTATATTTATTGAAAAACCGACAAATGCATCAAATGAATTGAATGTTACTATTTTTCACCGGAATATTACTAAGATAAAATTGTTAAATTTTCGAAAAATATTTAGAGAAAAACGAACGACCTGTCCCATTTACACCTACGTAAACATTTCAAATGAGTGTGTAGCTTGTGCATATCTGTGAGCTTCATTCCCGCGCACTAAATAACAAAGTCGCCTCATGGCGATAATGCCTTTCTGTTCCTGAAAGGCCTGGTTGTCCAGTTAGGATTACAAGCCGATCAAGTAGGGAAATGGTTCGGAAACTAACATCAATCTATAACTGCAGTGCTAAACCATGTTCACTGCGTCTACATAGGAAAACAGGTACTCCCAGACAGACGCTTTCATTCGTAATCTCCTGTGTGCGATGAGATACAATACGACGTGGGCTGCTTGAGTATGAGAAGCTAGCAACCTGGAATATATTCGACGTCGGGGGAGGCTGCACGAAACTGATAAAGTAATTAATTCAAGAGAGTCTTGCGAAGTTGAATGCGAACACAATTCAGCACAAGGCTCAAGTGGGTTAATTGAATCTTAAACACCGAGTAAACGAGGATGGCTGTTAGATAGTCTTTTGCGGTGCATTTGTAACACAGTTCAGTACTTGAGAGCCAGACTTGCAGGGGTTGCTACAATATGGCTCTCTAAGTAGCCTGTCGACGTGGTTGATATAATTATGAGTTGTTCATGATTTGCAAAACCTATTTTTCCACTAAGATGATAGAGCGTTTTACCACTATGATGATAGAGCGTAACTTGAGTGTTCTTCTATTGAGCTAATTTTGCAAATCAGAGTCATCGAGAATGCATGGATTATTGATTGTTTTCTATGGATACAGCTCGTGCTTGTCATCAATTATTTTTGATGAAATATATACCATTGTAAGAATCATGTGTGGTTATTTGTGGTTTAAGTATTAATGTACTACCTCGGGCATCAATAACGACAATAACGAATCATATTGCTTGGATCTTGTAAGAGACTCACTATTTCTATCTTTAACCTAAGACGGTCAATAAACATGTCCAAAAAATAGAAAATTTGTGACTGATAATTCAGCTATTCGACCAATAATGCATTTGATTGAGCTGATACAATGTCTGAACCTGAGACAGAGCGTCTAATTCACAAGAACTTAGCTAAGTGTGTAAATTATTGCCTTGAGGAATATTTGTCAGAGTTTGACCAATGGGTAACGCACAAAATTTACGTGAAGAAGCTTGGATGTCACAGGCGTAATATGAGCCACCCAGTATTGTGGGGATGCCGTTGATTGATTATAATTTACAGCGTGCGGCAGAAAATAATGCGAAAATGTTCAAACTTAAGTATTGGGTTAATTCGTGGAGCTAGTGACTAATTTCTGTCGAAAGTGTATTTGTTTATGTTTAGTTTCAAGTGCTGCATCCAAACATTCTATTTGTTTTATTGCAAATTCGTCAAAATGTTCGCGAAAGAAGTGATCACCATTTGGCAACAGTTTACCGCATAAAAAAGTCCCTGAGGGTGGTCCTAAGCAGCGGAAGGCGGGAAGCGGACATCCGCGCTTTGCACGCACGCCGAACGTGATCAAATCGGTCCGTGCAAAAATTGCTCGCAACCCGGTGCGTTCCATAAGAAAACAAGCAAAGGAAGCCAATATTTCGGAGAAATCCATGCGGAGAATCATCAAAGAAGACCTGCATGCTCTTCCAGAGCCAGAGTGAAACGCCACTTGATTACGGAAAGAAATAGAATAAATTTTCGCATTATTTTCTGCCGCACCCTGTAAGCCAAGACTGGGGCCTCAGCTGTACACAGAAGTTGTCTCTTAATTACATGGTTCATAACTGAACTTCACCAGCCTCGCAGTCTGCGGAAGGTCCACTGGCAACGGCCAGTTCTATTTGATCGATCCACCTTGCACGTTAAGCGTCTAATCTACTTGTACCAGTCGATTTAGTGAAAAAAATAGCAATGCAATTATTCCGATTTGGTTTTGATGAAATTTCGAACATTGCTTTAAATACCACTCAGCATATTTTGTTAACTCTGTTGGATAACCTTTGCGGCGATTTTGTTGCACCATCTTTTCATCTCAGCTGCATCCCGAGTCACCTTGCAATCTTCTTCTACTTCTGTTTGACAACTGCGTAATTTTTCTAAATTGGGCGGAATTGAGGGCAGTTGGGTGAATTGATGACGGTGGGTGTTGGCCAAATTTGGATTTTTCAGATATGGGCTGCTTGTACATCTTGTAACCTAACGTCCGAGCTCCATCACAATATTTTCTATTGTGATGTATCCAACTCAATGTGTAAATTGAACTGAAGGCGAGAGTGAAAGAAGTGGAACCTGGAGTAGAGCACACGTACCCACTGGTTGACATTAAATATTGGCCTAAGTGCTTTTGCACATTTGTTAGAGGATTTAGAGGATTTCCAAATCCATAGTTCGGATTCCGTGCTGCATCAGTGTCCGGACTTTTTGTTCCTGAATTTGGATACTTTTAAAATCACAAACTAGCATTCAGTTATGAGCTTGTAATTTATCATAATAGCATATTAGCGTTAAGTCTGAGAGGGCTGATTCATTGATTTCTCTTACAACTTTTCCAAGTTGTAACATTCCGCCCACTTGCATGTAAGCCGGTGGGAATTTCTTCCGTGATTTGGAATGGGTTGGGAAGGATTAATAGGTGCAACGGGAAGGATTAATAGGTTGCATAGACCCGGCGAAGAGTAGTCCGCGGATACGCCTTAATTGAAGGCACAATTTATGCAACTAACAATAACAATAACAATAACAATTGGGCGGAATTGAGGGCAGTTGGGTAAATTGATGACCGTTTCGAAGAAATCCACCCCGTTGTCTCGATACCACTGTAGTACTTCTCCGCTGTAGTGGCTACTTGCCAAATCAGGCCAAAACTTTACAGGTTCGTCGTGAGCATTAATGTACGGAAGAATACGTGTTTTTCAGGCACACTAGCTCATACATTTTGCAACCCATAGTCTTGTTTGTCACGATTACCTGGGCAGCTGCAAATTCCTTGCCAGATCATAAGCTTTCTTGCGCATTTATCGGCAAAAACAAATTTGAACTTGCTAGGGACATGACCTCGACCAGTGGCTTTATTAAACTTTTGTCTGGGAAGCTGTGCTTCAGTGTCCGGTTTGGTAGCTTACTGGAAGATCAAAATCTTCCTTGTCGACGAATCCTTCTGACTGTGCTTTGGCTGGAATTGAGTTTCTTGATGAGATCATAATCCGACAGCCCTAATCGTTCTCAACACCTTCAAATGCCACTTCCGATCGTAAGTTCCACTACACGCTTTCTATGATCCTGCCGATCGATAGCATGCCGCTCACGGAAATGTTTGAGAACGATGCACACGGTCGATTAAGCCAATTTCAACGACTTCGTGTTTTTGAACCTGGCCACGTCGGATTTTTGAAGTGGGTGTCCAAAATTAATTTTCTGTTCACGGCTTCTATCAAGTATAAATTCTTTGACACAAAATGAATCATGACGAACTTTTCAGCACAGAAAAAGAAACATTTCGAAACAAAACAAACAAAACTGTCAAAACATTCTTAATCCGAGCACTAGAAGCACTGCAAAAATAAAATTAGTGCGTCTAGATATTGACCATTTTTAAGGAAAAACATAAATTTCTGCATGTTTTCTTTACGGCGCTGACTTCATGTTCTGTTTCATTCCAATGTTGAACACACAAGTAGCCGAAAGCATATTTAGGCAATGGTGTACAAACCAGATGAGCGAGAATTTTTCAGGTCCATGAAAAAAAAGAAAACACAATGCCAAACATTTCATACGCTGATAAAGAGGAGGATGTGGTGGCGAGGGGGGTTTATTGTCTGTTTGAAAGTTATGATTGATTGCCGGAGTGATGCTGCAAGAAAAATGGCTCCCCAGATCGTTTGCTCTGTGCCCTCTTTCCCAGTGCTGGAGAGGGGCTGATGGGGTAGGGAAAGAGACAAAAGTGAAAATCCAACCAATAACATTAGGTGATGTGGACTAGAGTTGGTCGAGGCTCCGAGTCGGTAACGGACGACGCCGAATGTGGGTGGCGTCGGAAAATTGAAACACTGTGAATCTACAAGGTTCAAACCGCTGGCAACGGTGCAGCTTCTTGGAAGAAAACTTCGTTAACATGTATGCGGATGGACCCATATGTGCCGCCTTATTGTTCGTCATTGCGAATGCCTTTGCGAATACCTTGCATCAATGCTCGCTGTGTGCCTGGCTGAAACTTTTCTGACAGTTGAGGAAATCAATCAATAACTGTGGATGATTTATGGTAGATTGAATCAAACCGAAGTGAACAAGTCACTTTAGTTTTAATATAAGTAATGGCTTTAAATTATTTGAAAGCTATTGGTTGAAAAGAGACATTTCTCTAAATTACATATTTTGATCCATTGAATATTCGCTTGCTTCGCTGTGTATTGAAAAAAGCCTGACGTAAAACGATATGTTGAAGCGATGCACAGCTCGAAAGATATGGTGGATGCAGTAACAGCGCAGAGCAGGATAAGTAGCCAAGTAGAAACGACATAATCGGAATCCATGTGATTTGTTTCTTCTATTTACTTGTAAAATCTTGCAAATATACGGTCAGCCCATTTTTATAATTCTCTCGTTGGGTCAGTTATTGATTTATTATTTTCAGACTCATTTTTTTTCGTTTATTTAGAAAATTTCCTTATAATTTTGGAGAAAATATTTGTACATTACTAATTATGCTTTTATTGCGTACAGTGCGCCAAATTAAATTAGAATGTTTTGAAATTGGATATATCTTCCCAACATCATGGGATCCCAATAGTGAACAGCAGAAATTGTTGTTCACTCCTGGGATCTCATGATGTTGGGAAGATATTTCCAATTCCAAAAAAATTGTGCTATGGTGCTTATGAATTTTTCAAATTAATGACCGGCAAAATCGGAAAATATCAATTGAGCTTTTCTGGCAAAATTTGCAACCCTGATTAAAAAAAAAAACGTTCATAGATCTCTGAACACCTTGCCGACCATTTCTCCAAATTCTCATCTTCCTCCAACTAGCCTGACCATTTCCTATCACAAAAATCCACTCAAGAAGCATCCCCTCCCTATTTTGATACTGTCACGGACCTAGAGTACAACCTTGATTTTTCATTTGATGAAGATTCGTCTCAAAAATCTTCCTTTCATAGGAAAAACCACACTTCTCTCTTTGTTCAACAATAAATGAAAAAATAGCGAAATATCTTCATCCTGGAATGAAGGTCTGATCATTCCCTTACCCAAACCCGACAAACATAAAAATAGTGCCGACAGTTTCCGGCCCATCATCCTTCTGAAATGTATAGATAAGATTCTTGGGAAGATGAGCAACCAACTACTCATGACTCTCATGGAATCACAGGGTTGGCTCGACAGTCGACTGTTTGCTTTCCGCCCACATAAAGCCTCCGACGATTACCTGACTGAGCCTGAGGATATCAGTGACTCTCACCGGGAGAGGGAAATGCCTGGTGGTATCCATTGATCTGTCAAAAGCGACCGTGCGTCGCGATTTCCAATACTTAAATCCCTTGAGGAATGGGTAACCAAAGGTCGCATGGGTCGCTATGTACAAAGCTTTCTGACGGATCGGAGATTCAGGGTCAACATTGGCGATAATTGATCCGAGTTGCGATGTCAGGAAAATGGTATCCCTCAAGGCTCAGTAATAGCTCCCACCCTGTTAGTTATTTGCGTGCAATACCTTTTCAAAAATATCCCTCCCAATGTTTTCATCCTAGTTTACGCCGACGACATAACCATCCTCGCCTTCCATAGCTTCAAATCACTAGGTCATGAAAGAATGCAATCTGCAGCTCACATTTTTTCTTAATAGGCTGATGATCGTGGCTGTACCCTTTCCCCTAAAAAATCACAACTTTTACACCTTAGTTACAATAGGAAAAAGATGATCAAACTACCCGATATCAACCTACAGTCAGTGGCAAAAAAAAAGTCGAGCAAAATGTTGCAAAATTTTTGGCTGAAAATTTTATAACACTATAACCAGGAGTAGGCTGTGCTGTTGAGCGACGAAAAGTACATTTCGTGCTCGTGAACTACTAATTGTGGATTTTAAGTGCGCTTGTACAAATGGTTTCGACGAGAAGACGCTGTCCTTTCTCCCATTAATTTTGCTTGCTGTTTTCAAAGCTTATAAATGTAATTTAATAACAATCAGAAACCATTTTGTCGGGGATTGGCAGCAAATAGGAAGTGGCCGCGTGGTGTGAAAGGTGACAACGTTATGATACCGCGTGTCTTAGTGTTTCGTTGCGTGTGCTAACGTTTTGCTTGCACTGTCGCGCTGCGCCATCCAGCATACCAAACAAGTAGCTGTGTAGAAACTGAACTAGTTGACGAGCCTCAAATATGGATCATAAAGCTATTGGATCGTCGGCTATGATTTCAGGTCAAAGTAATGCTTCGTGTTTCGGGTGACCCATCGAAATCGACGGTGGCATCGACAGGTGAAGAGTCACAGCAGCAGTCCGGCAGCAACTATCTAATGGTAGACAAGAAGGAACGCCAAGTAACACTGTGTGAAACGCAACTGAGCCATGCCTGCGGTGATGGCACCAGTACCAGTACATAGGAACGTGGCCCCATGGTATAGGCGCCAAAAATGTTTGCATTCAATGCATTATTTACTACCGAGGATTATCAGGTATCGAGTTCGTCCGTTTTCATATCAACTGTGTGTGAGCGTGCATGCGTGCGTATGTCTGTGTGTGTGTGGGGTGGGTCACAGCCTTCTTCTCTTTTCAGAAAGCGAGTAATGGCGCTATAACCATAAGCCATAAGAGGCTAGGGCAGGAGTTAGTGCTCAAGTCCCAATCGACAAACAAGCTCTCACGCGAGAAAACGCCCTACACTCTTGACTTTGGAGCCTGGACATGAGTACACACTACCAAAATGTCATGTAAATTTCTGTCCCCTGAAACCGACACATGCAAGCGTCCTTTAGCTCATAAGAATGAGTTCAAAGAGATGAGAAAATAAATTCAATAAAACACATCTTTTGTCGAATTGCGTATGTGACAGTTTCAAGAGACATAATTTTACACGAAATCTTTCTTTACGTTCCCCGACTTTTTACAAACACAAATTACGTCTCGTGTAAAATTAATAATTTCTTAGTGTGTAGGCAACGCTTGCGTTCCAGCGGACAAAAAATGAGTGCATTAACTTTCGTAGCTTCGTCACTCCCAACGACGTATATACATATAAATACACATATGCTTTCTCGCCAAGGGAAGCCTCCCGCACAATCCCATCCAATTTCCAACTCCAGATGTCTATGAAGGTTGCATGAGTTCTCAGCATCTGCTTAAGTAGACATCTAATCAACACTTGCCTCTCATCCCTTACTGATCATAAGGACCTGGTCAGGTGTTGTGCAAAAACCTCGATGGATGAAGAGCCTGTCACGCCCAAGGCAGCTCTTCTGGCCCATCCATCGTCTCTACAACAGCCAACGCAGGATTATGTTTGGTCGGAACATGCTATGCTATGCTATGCTATACAATGGCTTGACAATAGTTACTTCAATATTTTCCATTCAATCTCATTATTCAATCTGATCATAACATTCACTGCTAAATTCCCATAACGACTCAAATTAGCTACAGATCTGTAATGAATATAGATAAAAGCTTTATTTATTTATCATTTATTTCGTTCATAAATCATTCTTGAATGGTATCCGTAGAATATATTGATTCATCTAACGGTAACAAGAAATAAACAATG
>JAHHFK020001983.1:0-184720 GCA_024533555.2 Aedes koreicus | reverse complement strand
TGTACTTTGGTCTGGATGCTCGCTTGATCCGTTTAACGTCCTCCGTCTACAGAGTTTTGACCTCCGTGCTCTGCAACGTGTTGAACTTCTTGGCCTGTCTCCTGGTGCTGGCGCCAATCTTGTTCTTGGCGGCAGCTTTCAATTTCATTCGCTTGGTGACGCTTATTCCGCTCCATCGGCCCGGTTTTTTGTTGTTGGCCGACCATGTTATTATCTTTCAAGGCTGCTTCTATCAAAAGACTTTAGCTCAGTTTAGGGTTATTTAGATCAAACTTAAATTGCCTGAATATAGTTTTTTTTTAATCAAGACACTTTTCTAATGAAACCAAATTTCCTGGATACATTGTCTTCATCACTAAGTCGTGAAACTATATGTGACATTCTGCAATCTTTTGATTTTCAATCTAGTAAAAATTGCTTGAGAAAATATTTTCCATTCTCCAAGTTGAATAATCAATTTTTCACAATTTGCGGTGTTGTTTACATTAACAATTACCAAACACAGTTATAGGCTAACAAAGTGCCCACTTCGTTATATTTTCAAATGTATTGTAAAATTTGGTCGTATAACAATTAGGACCATTATAAAAAGGTATGAAATTTTATTGATTATTTCTGTTTTATTTGTAAAATACTGTAATGAAAAAGAAATTAAAGTTCCATCAAAGCATGTAGGCTTGTCCAGATAAATAGGATATGTCAAAAAAAAGTCCCACTTCTATTATTTTTAATCACAGAGCAAATGAATGTATCGTCAAGGCGGTTAATTATTGATGTGTCCTCCCTAAACATCCAATACCTGTTCCAGACATGTTGGTAAATGAGGTTTTTGAGATACTGCGGATCGAGTGGTTCTCAAGCTCTCTCAAGTGGCTCCAAATAGTCTCGTTTATTTGTCACTCCGGTTTGATCGACGCGGCCATCGAGAATGGCCGACAAATTTTCGATGTGATCTAAATCTCGGCTCTGAAGACGCCATTCTAAAGGCTTGATATGACATACACGTAAACCGAATTGGTTCTCTTTGTCATACATATGTTTCACGTCGTTAGGATGCTCAACAAAACCTCGAGATTCTCATACAGAAAATCGATGTAGGTGACGGCAATCATCCCAAGCAACACACTTACATTAAAACTGGTTGTAGTAACTTAGTTGTGACTCAAATCAGTTACATGACAGATACTTTAACCGATTTGCAACAAATTTGCTGAAAGGGATTATTCGATCGATTTTTCCCCCACTGCAGCCGATGAAACTTCCCCAAACTAGAACGTTCCTTCCTCCATGCTTGACCGTGTCCTGAGTTCCTGATGAACTTCTCTTGGTTTACGCCAAACATGGACACTTTTTTTTCTATTGAATGCCTCTTAAATAGACTCATCAGTCCACAAAACGTTCATCAAATATTTTTTAGGTATAACGCGGTGCTTTTGAGCAAATCTCTGCCGTTTTGGCTTGTTTCATTAACTAATGAATGGCAACTTCCTGGAAAACGTGGATTTTAAACCATGTCCATTATGATCCACCGACGACTAGATCGGAAAGTGGCAGTGGAGCTCTTGTATTTTCCTAATGGTGACTCTGGCGTTTCTCTTTACTTGTGGTTTGACTCTGATGTACATTCTTGCATTTTGCGTTGCTTGCCTCTGCCGCAGCGATGCACTAAATATCCAAACGGTCTGTATTTTAAGTACATTTTTCCAACGGCTGCTTTGATTATAGGGTTAATCGATCGTGACTGGATCTTTTCCAATGATTTTGTACTTTACTTTATCTTTCACTCGAAATGTATGCCGATTATTAAAGCATGTATATAGGATACCTAAACGCTAGAACTAGAAAAAAAGCAATAGGTAGTATAAGAGCCCGATCGGTTGCATAACTTTTTACCAGTCAAGGGGATTTCCTCCCCTTGGCTACCCTGCATGGGGTAGTATGGTAAAGGGTTATGTGCCTGATCGGATACTACCGTTCAATGCCCTCCGCTCGTTTTCAAACTTGTATCTTTCAATTTCAAAGCCTGCCGTTGCCCTTTACGGAACTATCAATACACTTCTCTTCATGTCTATTCGTTCTAGCGATAAATTACCGTCCACTCCTAGCACTTCGCCCGGAGATGAGAAATTATCCGCTTCTGACAAACTTCATCATATAGGATATGTTTCCCAATTACCAAATTAGTCTAATCGACATTTTCTTGCCGGTCGTTCCTGATGTTGATTTGATTGAATCCAAATGCACAATATTTCCCGAACGAATCGGTCGTAGACGTATTGGAATAACTTTCAAGGCGCTCCTGCGTTAACCAATCCTAAGCTTTTCCAAGCGCTTCTGGAGTCCACCCAGATGTTTCGCGAAGCCTGTTCATGAATGACTTGTACCAACCAGATATTGGAAGGCCACTTTTGAAGGATTTCCCTTCGTTGGATGTGAGCTCCACCGCTGTATTTGAAATTTCAGTGCGATGGCAAATTAAGTAATCTAAGCTTCATGTTTTGCCGTTTACACTGCTACTATTCCATGAACTCCAGACTCCAAAAAGAGTCTTTTTAGGAATTAATTTTACAACGTGCTTATTGAAAACTTAAAAGAATGGGCACTTTTTTGACCAATGACCAAACATGTAGAAGGGGTCCCGGATTTATGTCCGAAATGTCAATACAAATAACTTAACAAAAAAAAGTTTTCTGCAAGTATCCTATCAAAACTGTAAAACTAAACAGTTTTGAGTCATCACCGGATTCATCTTTCAATCTAATTCTGATGTAAGGCCACGAAGCCAGACCGGCAGCTTTCAATTTTGAACGGACCATGGCCACAGAATTCAAGGAATCGTTGAACCCGTAAGCAAGTTTACAAATGAAACCAATCTGTTTGATTCTGTTTGTTTTTCTTAGCGTTGAAGTTTTCATAATGAAGTCAGGGTGTAAGTTCTCTGTAAAAAAGCATTCTTGGAATTTTTACTTAAATATACCCTTTCAGAGCTTAAAAAGATGGAAATAGGTAATGCTTCCTACTGAAAAAAACTCATTCAAGCACAATAAAAAAAGCTCCCTATATAACATAAGAAACAATAGTTAGAGATAAATCGTTCTAGTGAACATAAATATTAAACAAAAATTATTCTTATACATGCATATCATAATAAAACCTTGAAACAAGTCATTTTTCAACCCCAATGTCTTCAAGACGTTCCTACAGATCTTTAATAAAAAAAAAATAACACATTTACATCCAGGTCAACAGTTCAACAAAATAATTTCATTTATTTTTTTTCTCTCTCTCCCTCGTTCCATTCTTTGCATCTGGATGCTATTTTACCATTTCTGGTTGGATTAACTTCTTCCTAACGTTCTTCGGATCCTCACGAATGCATCTACCGTCGGTGCCACACAAAATGCATTCTTGTGGGATGAAAAAAAATACTCTTGCGCCACCCACCCACCTTGGATGAAACTTCGAAATCGCAAATGGGTAAAATGTTCAACGACTGGTGGGTGCTGGAAAAAAAAAACTCTTGAAAATAATGGCTATGGTTGGTGCTCCACGAACGCAACAAAAAAAAAACTCAACCCTTCGACTCTTGCTGCATGCTGCTGGAATCAACTAATGAAAGGGTTTACCAGTGACACAGAATGTGACATCGGGGGTGATTATTTCGACGCGCTCGCTAGTGCTGCAACGAGTTGGACGCTACCATTCTGGCATGTATGCTTGCTCCGCTGCCAACGACCGTGGCGAGACCCAGAGTGAGCCAGTCGAGCTGAAGATACACTGTAAGTACTACTTGCACTTTTTTCCTCACCAGTTCTGCTATATAAACCAAGCCATATGTATGTTGCACTTTACGGACGGCCCCCAGCAAACCAAATGCGGTGAGTGGCCATGAGACAATAATAAGGGGTTCTGGCCCGTGCTCGGAGACCAGGAAAACATTGCACTACATTCTACACTACGGCTCGAGTGCTTGGTTGACAGCTGTTAGACTAAGAGCTGGAAGCCTTATGCGCCGGGAAGCTGTTTTTATGTTTTCGCACTTGTATCCTTTTAGCGCTTTCATTAAGGGTAAAAGACAATTGGGCAAACTGCTTGCTGTTTAAAGGGATTTCTACTTGATCCCACTTTCTGTTTGGGTGGTCTATCGTGAGTGATGTTTCCCAGGCAAAATCGGCTTCAAGAAAGTAAACTGACTATTGGGATAAGAATTTAGATAAAAGATAACAATTTATTTTATTTCAATAATTTACAACATTTAAGGCTAAATCGGTACTCAGCAATTAACGATACTTTTATAATTTTAGTTCCAATTGATCAAGTTGAATGTTGGTTTGCGTAACAAATTTTTTTTTTTCGGTTTTCTTTTTAATACGAATGAACATACTTGCTGAAGTATAACAAAAAAGTGCATGAAGTGTCTCCAAGACGAATCACTAAACATATCGACAATGCGTATTTTTTGTTTTACCTTGACCAGAAACCAAACTATTTTATGTTTTCTGGTTAAAACAAAACTTGATGGATTTCCGTGCAGCTTATGAAAACACCAATGCTTTTAGTAGATGGTTACAAGCAACAAATAGAATTCATCCATCTCATTTCCCACCGAAGCTTATTGAGGATTCTTCTCCTCCTCTTAGTGTGTGCATCTGGCCTCAAAAGTGCAATACAGGTTCGATGAAAACCTTACCCAAGTGGAGAGCTAAGCATTCGTAGTTTATCAGATAATGCTACCTGAGCAGTAGCGAATAACTTGATAACTGGCCTTGGTATTTATGAGCTCAGATTAAGAGGTAAAATACCTGAGGATAATACCATCAAATTGTTCCCACAATGTCATGCGAATACCGAATTGAGGTAAGACAATACCAAAATAATACCTCTAAGGTATTCAGATACTTACCCAGGTATCCGGAATATCAAGTTGAAGTTATTCTAGAGACATTTTGCTTGCAAATTTTAGGTATTTTGCTTAGGTATTTTACCTCTTAATCTGAGCTCTTTAATACCAAGGCCAGTTATCAAGATCAAAATTAGGTATTCATATGCTTTTTGTGTTCTGCTCGGGTAGATATATATATATATATATATATATATATATATATATATATATATATATATATATATATATATATATATATATATATATATATATATATATATATATATATATATATATATATATATATATATATATATATATATATATATATATATATATATATATATATACAGCAATTCCATGAAAAAAAGTTATACGATCTCTCAGAATTTTATAATATTCGGTAGGATTGTTCAACATCGAAAAATATTAGACCCGTATTTTTTTATTTCGTTATTAGACTGGACCTTTCTGCGTTAGACTGGTCCAAAAAATCGTGATTTTTCAAAATCTTCAATTTTCAAAAATTTATAACTCCTAAACCGTTTAACCGATTTTAGTCATTTTTGGCCATTGTATTGGTATTTTTTTGAATTTCCAAAAAAATACGAAACCTTTGAATATATCAATTTTTGTATGAAAAAAATACAAAACAAATAGTTTTTCTTGAATTTGACTGCGAGGGGCCTCAACGACTCCTTGTTTTAGTATTTTTAAATGAAAGAGCATTCAATTTTACATAACATATCAAAAAATTGGAGATGTTCTGCGTGTCGTTTTGGAGATACAATTTTTTAAATAATAAATCATTACTCTTCATTTTATACATCACCCGCCTGTAGAAACGATGAAGATGCATGGTAGATTACCATGCGTCTCCATCCAATCAAACCTATGACTAATGAAATCTATGAGTAGGTCACAGAATGTCAAGTAAATATTATATAATAAATAATATTTACTTGACATAATTATATAATATTATAGCAACTAAGACTAATGAGACTTTAGGTAGATATTGACAATTTGATTACCTAACATTCTTTTCGTTACACAGAGGGGCATTGGTATTATTATTTAAAAGAAGAACCGTTGATACGTATTGACTACCTACTGTAGATGTAGAATGTTTATCGACCTGTGAGATTGAATTGAATTGTTTCTCGGCTGTAGCGATCAGGTCTACTCGCTGACGGGAGGGAGTAGAGTGGAATTTCTAAAGCGGAGAAGCAGCAGAGTGAACAACATCTCTTTCATTTCATACTCGTCGCTCGCTTGCGTTATCTGTTATTCTGTTGCTTTCTCGCTTTAGAAATTCCGCTCTACTCGCTCCCGTCTGCAAATAGACCTGATCGCTATAGCCGAGAAACAATTCAATACCTATTGTAGTCTAGGCTGCAGTTCACTTCACTTGATCGTAGGTACAATATAAACATCATATAAAACACGGAAATTTATGTAAGAAGTTACCAGTTGAAAACAAAGTATCATATCAGAACAGTTATATCAAAGAATATCGTAAAATGAAACGTAAGTGTTCAATTTGTAGTGTTTGGGTGTTGAGTTCGTGTTCCAGAAAAATCAACGCAAAATTGTACGACCATGCTGTGGAAAAAAAGGTTAAAATTGATGAGAGTAGCTCTTTCATTTGTCAAAGTTGCTACAAGAAATTGTATAAGCACATTGATACCATGACCGAAGAACCCATTACAGGACCATCCAGTATAGGCACTACAGGTATGTTATATAAAAGTTCATATAATTCTGTTTTAATTTGAATTCTTCTCTTGCAATTGTTACTGGAACATTTTTATTTTTACATTCTTTTAGAATCGTGCGAAGCAACCAGTCACGAAACAATTGCCCTTGCAGGACCGTCCGGCATTGTTCCTTTTCCCTACCAAAGTAAATAATAAAATAGAAATTATTTGCATGATTTCCAATCAATCAATTTTTAATCAATAATTTGTTATATTTATTTACAGGCTCATTGGAAACAACCAGCTATGAATCGATCGGTACCACCAATAACACGTTTTTGTCTGACGATAATGAAATGCTAACACAGCTTAAGGATAAATTTAAGGAAACAAAAGATAGCAATGAGCGGTATAGGATTTTAACCACACTGCCCAAAAGTTGGTCTACATATAGGATTATGCAAGAGTTTGATGTTTCCCAATATATGGCCAACCAAGTGAAAGTATTACAACAACAGGAGGGAATAATGTCAGTGCCTAAAAAGAGGATTAGTAGAGCTTCGTTAGGAGAGGAAACGCTAATGCGTGTTCGTAATTTTTATAATAGCGACGATATAAGTCGTGTGTGCCCGGGAAAAAGGGATTATTTGATATCCAACAATGAAGAAGGTAGGATCTACATACAAAGAAGGTTAGTTTTATGCAATTTGCAAGAGGCGTACTCCATATTTAAAAATACTCATCCTGATATTAAGATTGGATTTTCGATGTTCGCCAGTAACCGTCCAAAACACTGCATTTTGGCAGGAACAAGTGGCACGCATACGGTGTGCGTTTGCATTTACCACCAAAACGTTAAATTGATTTTTAAAACACTCCAAAGTAAACAATTACTTCCAGATGGTGTTCAGTCCTACCATGATATGTTTTCAAAAATAATTTGTCAAAATCCAAATGAGCATTGCTGGCAGCAATGTTGCGAAAATTGTCCGGGAATGCAAATTTTGGCGGTAGAACTTATGACCATTCTTAATAACGGTCACGTTGAATCATTACAATTTAAACAATGGCGTCAAGCAGAAAGATGCAGTTTGGACTTAGTTGAAATGGACACACAAGAATTTATTGATACTTTTTTAGAAAAATTACTCAATTTATTGCCACATAACTTTACAGCTGAGCGACAGGCAAACTATTTAAAACACGTGAAAAACAATTTAAAAGCTACTGAGTGTATCATAATCTGTGATTTTTCGGAGAATTATTCATTCGTTGTGCAGGATGCAGTTCAAGGCTTTCATTGGGCAAACGCTCAATGTACTATTCACCCTTGTGCTATTTATTTTAAAGATGAAGAATCAAATGATTTGAAGTTTACCAGTTTTATTGCAATTGCTGATTTCACTAAACATAATCATGTCGCAGTGCGTCTTTTTTTGACTCAATGCATAGCGTTCATAAAAAGTAAGTTATCAGGTTTAGAGAAAATTTATTTCTTCTCAGATGGATCTGGAAGCCAATACAAAAATAAAATGACCGCTTTTAATTTGTGCAACATGCAAAAAGATTTTGGCATAGATGCCGAGTGGAATTTTTTCGCTACTTGTCATGGAAAGGGCCCTTGTGATGCTTTGGGAGGCGTATTGAAACGAAATGCTGCGAAAGCCAGTTTGCAAGATCATCACATAACAACGGCCGAAGAACTTTATTCATGGGCTATTTCTAAGCCAGACTCGAAAATACACTATCAATTTTTTTCGGAATCCGACTATAATAAAATGGAAAGAAAATTAAAAAATCGTTACACACGTGTGAAGCAAATTTCAGGGACTCAGTCATTCCATAGTTTTAAGCCTCAAAACGAAGAGTATATTATTGTGAAACAAAATTCATTTTCAACGGAAGAAAAATGTATAAAATTGTTATGAAAAAACTTAATAAATAAAAATAAATGTATAAAAGTGTTTTTCTTATTTTTTAACATGTTCATCATGTCGCGCGGCTTTAAAGTGTTTTTTTCTTGGAACTTACACTAAGCAAAAATATTTGAAATTTTAAAGCCTTATTTATTTGAAAAGGTAATCGTCAAAAAATAGCAATTGGTCTGTGTGGTTAACGGAAAGCCTTAAAGACTGATTCGAATGTTATACTAAGTTTGTAAGTAACTCATAGATTTCATTAGTCATAGGTTTGATTGGATGGAGACGCATGGTAATCTACCATGCATCTTCATCGTTTCTACAGGCGGGTGATGTATAAAATGAAGAGTAATGATTTATTATTTAAAAAATTGTATCTCCAAAACGACACGCAGAACATCTCCAATTTTTTGATATGTTATGTAAAATTGAATGCTCTTTCATTTAAAAATACTAAAACAAGGAGTCGTTGAGGCCCCTCGCAGTCAAATTCAAGAAAAACTATTTGTTTTGTATTTTTTCATACAAAAATTGATATATTCAAAGGTTTCGTATTTTTGCTTGGAAATTCAAAAAAATACCAATACAATGGCCAAAAATGACTAAAATCGGTTAAACGGTTTAGGAGTTATAAATTTTTGAAAATTGAAGATTTTTGAAAAATCACGATTTTTTGGACCAGTCTAACGCAGAAAGGTCCAGTCTAATAACGAAATAAAAAAATACGGGTCTAATATTTTTCGATGTTGAACAATCCTACCGAATATTATAAAATTCTGAGAGATCGTATAACTTTTTTTCATGGAATTGCTGTATATATATATATATATATATATATATATATATATATATATATATATATATATATATATATATATATATATATATATATATATATATATATATATATATTTATATAATTCTATATTTCATCTCGAAAACACTAATCACTCTATGTTACCTAATTTAAGCCTCTCATGTGTCAATTTAAAATGTATACAAACAGTACCACAAAAAAACTGAATTAGCATACATATGCACTTGAACAAAAACAACAACAACATTTCCATAACATTTTAGAAGACCTTGAAACCATCCGTCGACGCCGACGGCCATCCGCTTAACGACCCGTTATAGACTATAGTGCTTTTGTAGTCTCAAGCGAATTGCCATTGTTGACCACATACACATATATCCGTACTCATCGCAAGTACCTTACTCACTTCAACATTTTTAACTAGAGAAGAATGAAAAAACGCGAAATGCTTTTGCCAGCTTCATTACATACCCTCTCCATGATAAACTACGTAACAGCTCACTGAAGCGAGAATCAGAACATGCTATAGAATCTTTCAAATACCTTCCACCTAATAGGGGCTTATCGCAGTTTGAGTCACGCAAAAAAAAAACACTCATAACTCTCGCAAAACGTCAAACAAACCGGTGAATTGAATTTGAATTGCATTTAGCTCCGAAAAAAGAGTGCCTCCTTCTGGTTCCACAAAACTTTGCACACGCAGACTATATAGGTGGTAGGCATAAGTACCTACTAAAAATGCAAAATTCCTCCCATGGCAGTTGATCGTTTCCGATGTTTTGCTCTTTTCCTACAAACACTCTCAATAAACCTACAAACAAAACAGCGTCAGCGGAATGAGCCGGTTAGAAATGCCGAGCCGCCGCCGCCGCCGAGACAATAAAGAGCGCATGCCACGTCGCGCATCGCCTATTTTCACCGGATCTACAGCACGTTGCGCATACAAGCGAGCACCTTTGTACATAGAGTAGGCACTGCGATCACCCGGTGCGTCACTCTTGGGCAAGCCCAATAACCGCGAATCGGCTGCAGTTGGCAGTGTTTCCTCGGTGCGCTGAACAACCCACTACAGGGAGTTCTGCATTTATTATGCATAGCTCGCTCAAGTTGAAATAATTTATTTAAAAAACAAAAAATGAGCAAAAATAGACATTTACAGACAAAACGTTTCATGAGAAAATATATTCAATACCGAAAATGCAAAGTGTTCATGTACGGGGTGCGTGACGAATTTTTGCAGTAAATTTCAAACAGAAGTTTTTATTTCTGATGGAAAAAACCTTAACCAGGATCAAAATCTAAATCGTGGGAATGACATGTGGCTTGCACCAGCCCGTAGCCAGGTTCCTATAGTCATGTCTTCCCCTCCAGCGAAGGGAATTCAATGCCAAGTATTTCTTTGATCAAGGACTAAAGGTAACAGCCGATGTATACCTGAAGGTTCTGTGGGATGTTGTAGTATCGTGGATGAAAATGATTGCTGCTGGCCTTTTCATCTGCCAGCTAGACGGAGCACATGCCCATAATGCTAAGAAATCACAGAAATGACTTGCGAAAATTGTTCAGGAGAATTGGGAGACAGAAATTTGCTCTCCTAGCAGTTCTTGGGATTATTTCGTGTGGGGTGTCATTGAGCGAGATACCAATTGAACTCCTCACACCACACTTAGGTCATTAAAAGCTAAAATCAAAGCGGCGATGACATCTATGGATCGAAATACGGTAAAACGTACATGAGGCAGTTTCCGGAAGCGTCTAACTGCAGTCGTCGAAAGAAAAGAAGATTTTTTTGAATCAAATTATTAACAAATCCCATATAAAACTAAAGTAATTAAACCACAAAGCATTAATTACAAACAGGACTAATTGGTGCAATTTTTCTCAAAACATGTCATTTACTGCAAAAAATTATCACGCACCCTGTAGTACGGATTGAAGCAACCAAAAAAGAGGTTGATAATTTGGATCCTTTAAAAATAAACAAATTCCAAAGCCAGCGGAACAATTGCGGTGGATGTTGCACATTCATTTTATGTCTCAGATAGCCACGTCGGTTATGACGTTGTATCGTCGTGTGGGGCTTCTATTGACACTTTTTTTTAATTTTTCATCTTTGAGTGACTGTAACATGTGTAATGGTTAAAGGATTTCAGTAGTTTTTATGTATGTTTAACGTGCTTAAGTGTTTAATGTTTAATAATTAAGCAAACATTTGTGCAAACTATGACCGCAATTGATTGAAAAACCAAAATATGTTTAATATAGTGAGTAGAAAGGAGTTGTTGGACTTTGTGGGGGCTACTATTTACACCTTATGAAATTTATTGAACTTAGGCATTTAATAAATGATGTTTTGAAAGTTTTCATTTAATCCACTTAATTCCTAATTTTGGGTGCGTAGACAGGTAATAAAACAAAGGAAAAATAGAAACAAAACTAAACACTTATGACGAAACTTCAAACAATTGTTTTTTTTCTACTTAGCCATTTTCGGCATCCTTCTTCGTTTATCGGGCGTTTTCTATCTGGATCCTGGTTCCCGTCGAATTTTATTGGCCTTCCTTCTCCGTTTCGCGGGAGTTTTATCCAGCCACGGTGTTTTTTTTTTGAGGAATGTAGTTGGGCGATATGCTTTTTTCTTTCAGCTTCTATTTCGATTGAGGATCTGAAGACGTCCTGGCGGTGCTTGCGTGAACCAATCGATGTTCACGCCCTCAGTAGGCAGCTGACTAACATGTTCAAGAGGGTTCCAGATACGATTCCACACTTCCTGAAGCCTGACATCAGAAGTCGACTTGTATTCGGGGCCATTACCTTCATGAGTTCGTTGATAAGGCTTCCGTGTCAGTTTCTAGGAATTGTTGCATTCTTAAAACCTTCACGGGAGGCCCGCCAGCGTCCTAGAATCTTTCGCCACTTTCCCTTCCTTGGTCTGCAATGTCCAACGTTCGTGTCAGATGGGTACCGTTCGGTGGCAAACAAGTGAACCTTATGCTTTTTTGAAAGCAATTTCAAATGCCTCGTTGCTGGAAGGAAAATCCTTATGAACCAACCTGCAAAAAAACTCCTCGACGAACCAGCCAGAATCACTTTGATTGTAACGTGATCTTCTAGGCATGCTCTGCCTTTAACACTCGGTTAGCACTGCCGCAAAACATCACGGATATGGCCGATTTACTGTAGTTCCTCACGTTTACGAAGTATTTCAAACCGCGCATAAAGGGTGTATTCGATAAAAATGGCACACAGAAAATCTTCTGTAACTTTTGAATCGTATGAGTTAAAAACCTAGAAATTTGAGTAGATCTTATCCATAGTGTATTATTTACATCTGCCAAGTTTCATAGTTATACATTCAGTAGTTCCAGTCATGTCGTCGAAACAAGAAATTGTCCGTGAGAAAATTTTGTGCACTCACAATCAAAATCCAGGGGCGTCCCACCGGTGGATTGCTAAAAGGCTTGGTCAATTCGAGATGTCGCTAAAAAGTCTAAGGTGTCAGTCGGTTTTGTGCAGAAAACCATGAAGCGTGCTAGGTTACATGTTTACAAAGTGCAAAAAGCCCCAAACCGGAATGAAAAACAAAACATCACTGCGAAAACCCGCGCCCGGAAACTTTACACGAAGCTGCTCACCAAATCCGGTTGCATCGTGATGGATGACGAAACATACGTCAAGGCCGACTTCCGTCAACTTCCTGGGCAAGAATATTTCGCTGCCAAGTCGAAGTTCGATGTTCCGGAGGATGTTCGAAAGAAGAAACTTTCGAAATTTGCAAAGAAGTTTCTAATCTGGCAGGCGATTTGCGAATGTGGTGAAATAAGTGCTCCCTTCATCACTTCCGGAACAATAAACGGAGCGATTTACACGGAAGAGTGCCTTAAGAAGCGTCTCTTGCCATTCATTAAGAAGCACAAAGGATCAACTCTGTTTTGGCCTGATCTAGCATCCTGCCACTTCGCTCGAAACGTATTGGAGTGGTACCGAGCCAACGGAGTCAATTTTGTGCCAAAGGATATGAACCCACCAAATTCACCGGAACTTCGTCCAATTGAAAAATTCTGGGCTTCCACCCCCCAAAACCTAAAAAAACAATTAAAATTAAAATAAATTTGGTAAAAACAACACAACCACTGGCAAAATCGGTTGTACAAATTTTTATGGGGGGGGGAGGGGCGGGGGGCCTCGGGGGGGGCGCGAAATTGAATAAAAAAAATTTTGTAAAACAAAACTTTTTTATTTTTTTTTTTCCCCAGAATTTCACGAAAAACCCGATAATATTTTTAATTTTGATGAGTATATATGTGTGTGCCATTTTTATCGAATACACCCTTTACATATGGTAAATTTCTTTCCTGGATCGTCCGACAGATTCAACTCATCGTAGTTGAATACGCTGAACAGGAACTCCGTCAAGTGAAACCTCCAAGTTTTTCATGTATTCCCTGATTGTTTCACGCGTTACTCCTGCTCGACTTAACTTGATGTTTTGCGAAAACCGTTTGCTTAGCTCCTGATGATCGCGAAGGAATCGAGCCACCCAGTCCTGAGACGGTTTGTTGTCGACGAAAGCAGGGACGTTTCGACCCTGCTTCCTCGGATAGATCTAAGCAATCTCCCGAAGATCATCCGTTCCAATGGGAAAGCCCCACTCGGACAAAGTAGAGAGATGGTCCGCTAAAGATGCTTCTTCGGCCTCTGAGAGAAAATTTTGATGACCTTCGCACCCTGGGGTGCGCTTCGCAGAGCTTGATGTACATCGCATTTCCACTACTTTTTAGTTTTCTTGCGGCTTCTGCTTGAGACATTTCTCTTTTACTTTTTCGCGGCATTCATTCAAATCTGATCCGGAAATCACGGTATACTTCCGGTGGTCTAAAGTACTCTTCGCATCATGCACCTTGCAATACATTTTTGTGCTTTTCGGTACTAAATCTTTGTTTTTGTTTTGATCCGCTGAATATTTGAGGGTGTGTTCGCGTGAGTTACGTTATCAGGGGCGGATCATTAAGCTTAGGACCGAGGCTGGGACTTAAGCCAAAAACTATATCCATTTTCTTCTCGACTATCCAGCCTCTGGCAGAATTCACTTTCAATACCAATAGCAATTACCAATCAATACCAATAGTTACCACCGACCAGATTGTCACAATAAAGTGTCCACGAATTGTTTTCATTCACACCCAATCAACTTAGGACTGGAACTTTGAAAACACTCATCATCCACACCGTAGAAGTCGGTTATCTACTAGTGAGCCTCAAGGCTTGCCCACAATGGGGACGTCTGCGTTCCGATGACTAAATTTGACACTAAATTTGTGACATTCACGCAATCGCATCCGCACCGTATCCATTGTGGGCAAAACGACATATCCAAAACGTCATAAACCAAGGTTAGACATATCATATGAAAGGATTACGAAGCAAGGATCTTGGGTTCCTTATGATTTGAAGCCAAGAAACGTTGAGTGTCGTTTTTCGCCGGTTAACAGTTGCTCCAGCGGCAAAAAGGAAGGGTTTTCTTCATCAAAATGGATACATTACAGCAACCCGAAGAGGAAAAAAAATTGGGCTGCTGTTTTCTTCGAATGGAAGAAGAAAATTAACACTTCACTTCCCGCCAATGACGATTGGTTTGCACAAAATTGGACATTTTCACACAACCAGAATGTATAGTGCAAAAACACAATCATTAATGTGTCAAAGCGGTTTGTTTACCATGTATCCGACCTTGGTTCACGACGTTTTGGATTTGTCAAAATCGACCAGCTCTTACTGCTACAGCCATCTTCTGACAAAGAACGAGAACTATGTTTTGCGCCAAATATTAACGATTCCTTCTGACACATGACACTCATGGCTTGCATCGTTGGATTATCAAGGTATTGGTTGAGGCTATCAATAAACCAATAATTTCCTTATAGATCATTTTCTTTCCCACTCTTATGTGAGAAGTACATTTGGTTGTAATAATCAACGATGCGACCAGCATATGTAGGCAATTCATGTTATTCCAATCGAGCAAATATAACTAGGTATGATGTTCAAGTCGGTTAGATGTAATGTGCATAAAAATAAATGGTTGCTCTTTTTTGAGTGCATGAAAACAAATGGAAAGTACAAAATAATTTAAATTGTGTAGAGTACCATTGCGGTTGCCATACAATAAGCAAATAAATGCAACAGTGTAAGTTGGTCTCTAATGCTGCGCAGTAAATGAATGTTTCAAATGTCCAATAGATTTCCATGCTGATAATTGGTGTTAATTGGTGAGTGTCAGTGTGTGGGAGTGAGAGAGAGAGGAAGAGAGGAGAGAGAGAGGGGGGGGAGAGCGAGAGAGAGATAGAGAGAGATAGAGAGAGAGATAGAGAGAGAGAGAGAGAGAGGAGAGAGAGAGAGAGAGAGAGAGAGGGAGAGAGAGAGAGAGAGAGAGAGAGAGAGAGAGAGAGAGAGAGAGAGAGAGAGAGAGAGAGAGAGAGAGAGAGAGACAGAGAGAGTTTTCAATCCAACATCCAGCAGTATTCTTATGAAAGACAAATGTTTGCTGTTTAACGAACAGCTATCTGATACTGCAACTCAAATTTACTCCGGGAGTTGGAAGGTTATAGCTCTGTTGGATTCCACTCATCCATTTTAGAATACCTGGTTACTCACGTCCATTCCGAGGTTACTTCAATCACTACACCCCGCATAAACACAGTACAAAGATCCAATGAATCCATCATCATGTTATGTTTTGAGGATGGCACGTTTTTTGAAGTAACGTTCAATTTTGCGTATAATCAGATAGAACTCACCGGACATTTTGCTGATGTTCAGTCTTCATTTGGTATACCAGGCCACCCATTTAATGCAAGCCTAAGCAGGATACAACATCATATGAATACCTTATTTTGATCTTGATAACTGGCCTTGGTATTAAAGAGCTCAGATTAAGAGGTAAAATACCTAAACAAAATACCTAACAATTGCAAGCAAAATATATCTCGAATAACAAAACTTGTTATTTGGGAATACCTGAGAGGTACTGTTTTGGCATTGTCTTACCTCAATTTGGTATTTGCATAACATTGTTGGAACAATTCTATGGTATTAAACTACATCAGCGAACATCAGCACGGATTCTATCCCAAGCGGTCCGTAGAGAGTAACTTATGCGAATTTACCTCTTTCTGTGTCGGAGACTTGGATGTTGGAGCTCAGGTTGATGCTGTATACACTGACATAAAAGCAGCTTTTGACACTCCGACTTGGCGTGTCAGACAGAATATGTAATTGGTTCCGTTCGTACCTAACCAACCGACGACTTAATGTGAAAATTGGATCAACAGTGTCTACTCCTTTCTCTCCGTGTTCCGGTGTACCACAAGGCAGCAACTTGGGTCCACTGTTGTTTGTATTATTCTTTAACAACGTGACGATCTGTTTGGCAAACGGTGGATAACTCATTTATGCGGACGATTTGAAAATATATCTCGTAGTACGGAATGAAGCCGATTGCAGGCAACTACAAGAATTACTAGATCGATTCACTCATTGGTGCAGGTTGAACTTCCTCAAAGTCAGTGTATCGAAGTGTTGCGTAATCTCATACTGGCGGCTCAAAAAGCCTATCATGTACCACTACACGATTGAAGGACAAGAACTTGGGCGCGTTGATGAAGTCAAGGATCTGGAAGTGCTCATGGACCATCAACTTACATTCAAGCTGCATTATTCAGCCATTGTTGACAAAGCCAATCGTCAACTTGGATTTATTTTGAGAATCGCTAAAGATTCTAATGATCCTACATGTCTTCGCGCTCTATATCGCTCTCTAGTAAGATCAATTCTTGAATTTGCATCAGTGGTTTGGTCACCGTACGAAACTGTGTGGATCTCTAGGATCGAATCTGTGCAACGTAAATTCATTCGCCGTGCACTGCGAAACCTACCTTGACGTGATCCTATGAACCTTCCAGCTTACGAGAATCGCTGTACATTACTGGGCATTGACCCATTGGTGAATCGTCGTAAGATTAATCAAGCGGTATTTGGTGCCAAAATACTCCGTGCTGAAATAGATGGTCCTGCCTTGTTGGAGCGTATGAGGATCTATGCTCCAGAACGAGGATTGCGGTCACGACTGCTAATACGACCTACTCCGCGAAACACTCTGTATGGCTCCAATGACCCCGTGAATTCAATAAGCCGACGATTTCAATGTGGATATAATGTTTTTGACTTTAATTTATCTATAAATGTTTTTAGAGAACGCTTAAGATCTCAATATGTTAGTGCATTAACATCGAACTAGTACCAATACTTTGACAAAAATGAAAACTTCGTTATATATTAGCTGTTCGGCTGTAACATCACCCTCGCTACGGCACTGCCGAACGTGTGAATTTTCTATCAAACGATCATTCCACCGAATCGAGATACTTTCTCTCTACAAACACAACCGATAGCGACAGCGATCACAGGCAATCGTTATTGGTGACGTCACCGCTTGGGATCATTTGGCTGTTGGGACACCAGATCGATAGTCGTGTCGGCTCCGACTCTCGAGAAGGATGGATGGGAGCAGAGCCACAATGGAAAGAATGTTCTGAGTTAATTGTAGGTGATGTACTAAATGTACATATGTAAATACACGTTCTGTAAATATTGTGAATAATCTGGTGAACCATGTTGCAATATGTTCTGTGCGATTTAAGGACGAATTTGTGATATGCGTATGTGTAGAAATGGATGAAAGGAACCCCAAAAGAAACCCATACCAAATACTGTCCACTATAGGAAGGGCACTTAAAATATTCCACCCTTCTGGCAGTATAATTAATTCCAAAATATGAACAACAACATAATTTGAACTGTTTCCATCAAGTGGTTTGGACTACAGATGGCGTCAAAGTTGACGCACCAAAATGAGTATTTCCCTTTTTCACCCATATCGCTGAAATATCGGTGCAAAAAAAGCCGAAACGAATTCATATTATTAATACACATGATTTGTTACGCGTGAAATGTCCCAAATAACTAGTGTAACCCACGAAGAACTAAATAAATATGCCATACAGTATGAATTTGTTTGTGAAAACTACGTGTACAGTATTATACAGTATTATTAGTAGAATTCGCCTCGGCTTTTTTTTGTCTATTAAGATTCCGTGTTCCTGCGCTGCCTCTGACTGTGTCGAGCCCTTCACCATCAGTTTTGACAATGCAGCCACCCACAGCACTTCCCAGCATGAAATTTCCAAAATTCAACGATACGCTAAGCTTTCTGGCCGAAGTGTTTATATTAAGGCGAAATTGGAACGATTTAAGATGTTTCCTTTCTCGAATTTTTAAGAAACAATGGAACACTTTTTTGAAAAACTGGCTTCACTTTAAGTTAGAGAACTAAATTTGCAATCTTGTGGTGTTAAAGTAGTTTAAATTATCTTTTCTCATGTATCTTAAAACCATTTTTATAATTCGAACTAGTTGCGAAAATTACCGAGTTTGACCACTTTGCACGCGAATATTTCAATTATTTAGTATGAAAACGATTTTTTTTTCAATACATCTATTGCCTAAGCAATAAGAAGTATTTCATTAGGAGACAACATACTTGTAATTTGCATAGTAAAACTGAAAACCATTTTTGTAGCGCAAATCATAATCTTTGAAATTATTTCTCTTTGCCTCTCTTTATTTCTAATAACAATGCTAAAATAATCATCCTTATGATAATAATTATCACAATTATTATAAATCATATGATGATTGTTATAAAAATTCAAATTATCATAATAATAATTATGTTGTAAACAATCTAAATATCATAATAATAATAAAATGGATAGAAGACTTATATTTTCACAATACTAATAATTATTATTATCAGAATTATTTTATTTTTATTTTTTAAATTATTATTACATCAATAATTATTTAAATTTTAATTTGAATAATAATTAAAGTTTTATGAATTATAAACTGATTGGAATAATAATTTTCATCAATATTGCATGTTGAATGATATCAATACTTACAGTTTTGGCTATTTTGCATCATTTACCAATATGACCAGTATTACGATGCAACTTGAATTTAGGTGTGGCTCGAATGGGTGTGAAGTCAGAGCAACGGAAATCAATTAACTTTCACCTTAATGAAGTAAGTTTTTACCGACCCTGCTCTACACAGGGATGCACACTTGCCACATGTCCAAAAGAAGTCCCTACCCCTCTATTTGCAGTCGAGTCCCTCCTTCCAGCGACCAACAGTCCCGGCCCTTCGTTTGAGTTGGGGATTGGGATCTTCCGAACTTCTACTACAGGCAGGTACGCGGTGGTTTCTAACAATTTGTTGCTTGATTTGTTCGCCGTTTTCAGATCATCTCCTAGCAAGCATCGATCAACGTTTGCAAGCGGGATACCGGGACGCACAAATGCCGTTGATCTTGAAGAAGCCCCATATTACGCTCAACGCAGTCGATCCCTTCCTGCCAGCGACCAGCAGCCTTCAGGCTCTGCGGTTGAGTTGGGAGACGGGGTCTTCCGGATTCCAAGTGACGACAAGTAGTGTCAACCAACGAATAACTCCCGCCCTGATGGTATTTCCTTTCCCGGTGCTACAACCCTTCAATGACGGAATTAGGCCATGGAATAAACGGCCTCGTGGATGGGACCATGAGCGTTCTAGCTGTGCTAGCTAGTTGCTGTCGAGGACCTTGTTGTTCGAGATCTCGTTGACACTCCCGTTGCTGTGTTATATGATTTCCGTAGAGCTGACTATCACAGTATTGGTGAAGTATTGTCTTATTGGTAGAGCATTCTTGATCCGATCGATGTTCATTTCGCTGCTCAATATTTTTCCCACGTCTTGGCTTATGTCATTGACAGGCAAGTCGCAAAAAAGATCGTTCAGACTGACTCTTGATTCCCTTGGATGATTAAATCCCTGTTCGCACTGTAACCTATATTACGTGATATAGAGTATCTTGATATCAGCATCTATGCATCTAGTTTTCACTGAAAATATTGTGCATGACAATTGATATCAAGATACTCTATATCACGTAATATAGGTTGTAGTGCGAACGGGGTGTAACGGTCTTTGTTTGCTAAGGCGGACCAAAAGAGCAGCTCTCAAAAGATCTACGAAATAACTGTTTATAAATCAGATCGCTAATGCCGTTTTCGGTTATAAGCCTAGGTTAGGTCTGACTCTGACTCGCAATTACCGAACGAAACGGATCCAGAGTCGAGTCAGTATGATGGTATTAGTGCAAAACATAAACAAACATTAGCATTTTATTTTGACAGTTCATGTTTGTGTGTATTGGTGAATCCAGGTTGGACCTCGAAAAATGTTGAGAGGGAACCTCATCGATGTTGGGTGGGATCCAGATCCGACCCGATTGAATAAAAAAAACGTTGTTAGGGCGGACGGAGTTCCGCACTGGCAATAACCGAAAAAGACATAAGTGCTGTATTGAAGCTTTTTGAACTGGTCGTAAACAAATCACTCTTTACACATTGTATGCAGTTTTAAGAGCCGATCAGCACGTGTTTTTAGCTGGGCGTTCCACAACTACAAACCTATTGCACCTAACGGCATACATCACTGATAGTATTATTGCTCGAGGCCAAACGGACGTGATCTACACAGATTCAACGGCAGCTTTCGAAAAGCTAAACCACGATAGTACGATCGCTAAACTTGACAGGCTAGGAGTTGGCGGTAATATATTAAGATGGTTTCGTTCATATATGATAGGGCGCTAACTGAGAGATGCTTTAGGCGACTTTGGATCAACAAATTTCTTCGCCACGTCCGGGATACCGCAGGGTAGCTGGGACCGTTGATATTTCTTCTTTACTTCAACGACGTATAGTATGTACACCATGCTATCGCAGGACCAAGACTGTCGACCTGACAAATTTTCTGCGTATCTGCTCAATCGCCAACTGCTGTTTCCTCCAAGCAAAGATTGATTGCGATTATATTTGATGCAGTCAGTTCCGGCAAGGCAGACAGCTGCATAATTTCCGTTTAAGGTGAAAAATGACGTGCTCCGGAACCCAAGAACTTCACTTAATTTGTGTTTTTTTTTTTTTTTTAATTTGATAAAAAGGTTTTAATTGTCACAAATAACCATGACATTCCTATTCACGAAAAAAAAACAGCTGAATAGGTCCAAATTCTGTTGAAAGATAAACTAAACCATCGTAAAAAAATTACTCTTCCGAGCAACTTAATTGGTGGGAAAAAGATTCCGGGCAAGCCACGAGACCAGTAAATACCTTTCGCGAAACATTTCCTGTCCCCATCCCGGTCGACAACATAACCACAACGGGTCAACAAATAAACTGAGCAGCGGAAAGTGGGCCAATTATGCCAATTTATTCGAATCTACAAACTACATCACCATCCACGATGGAACGGCGCCTAGCGGAGCTGTGATATCGAAGACACATTAATGGCTGCCTTCTGAAAGTTGCCCACAACTGGCAAAGAAAAAAAAAGTCAGTGTGGTCCATTTTTTCTCACTAAAATTCTGACCCTTTATTGCTTTCCCCATTCTTTCTTTCTCTCCACCCATTCATTCGCACAAGTCATCGCCTCCAGCTGATGTTGCTTTCTAGTAGTTTATTATGACACTTCACTGGGCTTCCGATTCACGGTGAACGAATTGATCGTGGAAAAAAAATGATTAAAATTCCTTGATGTCAGCACGTTGTTTCGATGGTGAGTTTTGTAGAATAAAATTCCAACGTAGCTTGGTAAACGTAGAAATGTATAAATTAATATTCGAATGTTTTTCAGAACAACTGACAATTGTCTCAATTAACAGACACAAACTGTAATTTAGGTCCATCATTTTTTCAGGAAAGTCTAAATATCATCAAACCGCCAGCTGAGAATTGGATTAAGACAAGATACTCTTTTCCGGAAGATCAGATTCCACAATAAATAACAAAGAACAACGGAAAATGCTTGTTCCACTCATTCGCTTGTAAACTTTGCCTGTAGAACGAAGAATGAAGGAAGCATGTAGAACTGGAACGCGGGCATTTTAATAATTACAATTCACTCCTCGGCACGTCAACCACAAACACACAGCGGTCCAGTGGAAGAAAGCATACTCGTAATGAAATAATTGAGTGGTTTTTCTTGTCACTATGACAGGGGAGCTTCTGTTTCTGCTGATGATGAAGCCGCTGTTGGTGTGCTGTGTGAATTAAAACATTTGTTTTCTTATTATGCAGTCTTTTCCTGGGTCAGAGTAAACATAACGGTGGCCACGCAACTTCATCACATCAAACATTTTTTTTGCTTTATCATTTGGCCTGAGAAAAAAAACAAAAATCTCGAAAACGGGGTTATAAGGCAAACTGGTGCAAATAAGATTGAACATTATTTAGACTGAATAGGAAAACGAACTGGTCACCTCCGAACTCTGTAATTGATTTTTTGAAAAATAATACTTAACTACATAATTTAGTGCCTTCAATATTCGGATAAGCAAAGATCATGAAACAAAACGGATGGAGTTCAAAGATTGCCGCCACAATTACTTACTAGCTCTATCACTTTGGGTTTTCCAGAATGCTAATATCAAAAATAAAAGCAAATTTAATGCACGAAGCATGACATTACTAACCGATATGAGCAATAATTGATTAGCAATACCATGCACAAAGTCATTTACTTTACAAGATTTGTTTTTTTAGAATGCTTTAAGTGATAGATATCACATTAATAGAGAGGCTACTTGTTGACTTCATCGGAAAAAGGATATTTGCAGGACAGTCATAAAAGTTTACTAAATGAACTGATAGCTTCGAAATTAAAGATACAATTGTAAATTTTATTTGGATTAAAACGTTTTCTTCTTCTATCTTAGCGTTTCAAGCTTATTGCTTTCGCAATTTAGCTTATTGCTTGCTCTCAACTTAGTGTTCTAAATGCACTTCCACAGTTATTAATTAAGAGCTTTCGATGCCAGGTACTATTTTTGCATTAGTATGATTGTGTGGCAAGTACAATCATACCCTATGTCCAGGGAGTCGAGAAATATTCCTTAACGAAAAATTCCTAGACCAGACCGGGAATCGAACCCAGCCACCTCCAGCATGGTGTTACTTTGTAGCCGCGCCTTTACCGACTGCGTTAAGGGAGGACCAGGATTAAAAAGTTCTAGGTTCTTATTTTTTGAACAATGAAATAGTTCGCAGAATTGCGAGCACTGCATACAAATGGCTTGAATGTAATCTGTCTGAATGAATTCAAAAGACTGTTCCAATGATTCTCGTCCTCGTCCATATGCCCTTGAAGTTAATTAGTATTTCGTTAATGTACCATGTATATCAATATCATTAGAGACCAACCTTAGCTCAATCGGTAAAGGCGTAGCTACATAGCAAACCATCTTCTAAAAAGTTTGGTTTAACTCTTGGTCTTGTCTTGAGAAAATTTCTCATTTTACTTGCCACAGCTCGATTCACTTAAAATTTGAACGCAAGACATCAGCTCTATCTCGGGATTGTTTTGATGAAACAGTTGAGCAGTCATAATAAAAGTTTCGCAGTCCATAGTCGCACGTTAAAGAAAAAATATCAACAGTCTTTTTCCGTTTTGGTTTTGATCAAATGACGAACTTATCTAGAAATACCTCGTATCATGATTTGGACACTCTGTCCGTCAATTTGAGCGACCATTTTATTCCATCATCTCTCTCTCCATCTCTGCAGCATCCCACGTCACTTTTCAAATCTTTTTCAGCTTAGCAATAGCCCAATATTTCTCGATTGGAAAATTTGGGCAATTGGGTGGGTGGATGTGGAAGAAATCCATCGTGTTGCCACGGTACCTCTGACGATCTCTCAACTTTGGTACAGGGCATTTATGTGCTTCGATGAATGGTGGAATGCGTTTTTTTTTCAGCCCCTCTTCCTTTTAGTGCTTCGAGTAAATAAACTGATTTGAAACAAAGCATCTACACGCCCGTTTCATTTTACTCAATTTTTGATTACAATTGTATACTATCTCTTTTTCTCTCACGGAAATTTATGAGTAGATCCACTTTTTACGAAAATTGAGTAACATTTCCGTGAGACAAAAAGAGTATACAATTCTAATAAAAAATTGAGTAAAATGAAACGGGAGTGTAAACATCTTGCTATGAGGCATCAGGTGGTTACACACCGATTGCCTATTGATCTGTATTGAGTTATCTCAAATTATAATATTCTGCCCACTATATCACAAAACATTGCGCTCGGTCCGGTTGCTAAACAGATTAGCTTGGATATCAATAAAAGCATGAAGTTGACAGTAGGCACGAAATGCTTCAAGGGACTCTAATTTCACCAAATCGTCCAATCGTAATTCAATGTATAGATTGCTCTTTAATACGTTCAACTTGCTTGTTGCAGATATTAGTTCCAGTTGTAAAATAGTTTGTAGAATGTAGTTGTACAAATTGAAAGTTTACAAAAAACAAAGAGTCTGCGTTGGGCATCGGCGAGTGATCGAGTGAGCACAGAAAAAAAAACAACTATAAAGCTGCTTCCCGGTGAGACGTGGTGGACTGGTGAAGGGGATCATAATTAATTGTAATCCATATTGCTTGTTCGCCATAGTCACCTAGCCACCATATGTTGGAACAAATAAACCACTGTCCTATTAACAATCAATAGGAAACTAGCGATTAAAAAGTGGTTCACTATTGTAGAGCCTCTTGGTCCCAAGTGCACCTTGCAACACATTCTTGCGCTTTTCGGTACTAGAATCTTTGTTTTTGTTTTTATTCGCTTTGTTATTTTGACAGAATATTTGTGAGTGTGTTTGTGTGAGCTACTTTCTCAGGGACGAATCATTAAGCTTGCAACCAATGTGCTGGTACTTCCAGAGTCAAAAATTATATCCATTTTCTTCAGGGCTATCTAGCCGCTGGTCCCATTTTGTGAGTGGTTCCAGCAACATCCCTACTGTTGGTATAAATTGATCCAAATTGGCTCTTAACTGTTAATATAAATTTCCTTGTTTTCCTAATGAAAAACCATCATCACACTTTGTGAGTGGTCCCAATAGCACCCTGTTCTGTTGATTTAAATCGGCTTTCCAGCATTATTCAAAATTGCCTTGTTGCCCAATGGAAAACCGCCATCACACTTTGTAAGTGGCCAATAGCATTCTTACTGTTGGTTTAAATCGGTTCAAATAGGAAATCGATCCTAACAAAGAGAAAAGAGGAAATCGATACTAATATTGAAATATTTCACAGTAGCTAAAGTCTATTCGTTTGATAAATTACTCACTCGATCTATTTTTGCTCATCGTAACAATTATGCTCCAATGTTATTTGAGATCGAAAATGAGTGAATCCTGCCTAAATGGTTCAAAAGAAACATGTAATTTTCTGCGGTATCGAATGCACATATATGGAATGCTTGATTTGGCATGAATGCATGGGATATTTCATGTGAATTTATGTTAATCGCGTAAATCAGGTCTGTTGTATGAAAGATTGCATGCAATTTCAATATTTACGCATGCTCTAGCTTGCAATTAAACGAGGGGAAAGTTTACGTATCTGTTGAAATTCGTAACTTTTTCTCTGTAGGATTCTAAGCAAATCATACTAGAGATTCATATTCAGTGATTATCAATGAGTTTTTGGAATGCTGTGCTTGGGATACTGTGAGTTGCAAGCTTTCTGAGCAATGAAAATATTCTACTCGGATTTCAGATTTAAATCTGTATTGAATTGTACATGTACAAATTTCTATGTGAATCTTACTGATGATTCAGAACATTCCTTGTTCTGCTCCGCTCGAAAAAGTAGTGTAGATTTCTGTTGGAGCGTCACAAAAGATAAAAAATAGCATTATATATATTTTTTTTCTTTATTTTACGTCGGCCTATTTCCTCACATGGTGACAATCACCGAAAATAGCATTATATATCGTGTAATGTTCTGGGACATTCTATACATTGCTGATAATATTGTATGAATAAGCTCGTCTTTGTTAGAACTATTTCATGCAAGTTGCTGCTTCGTGTAGAATGAAATAAAATTTTACATGCTCTGAAATTTACATCGCAATGAAAATTCAGATTTTTTTTCTGGGTGGATTTTTTATTATGAGAGAACATTGCTCAGCTTTCTATGTAAATCCTAATCAGTAGCAAATTAAGATTAAGACATAATCTATTGGGGACTTTGAACAAATTACACAGAAAAAAAAATTTGCACACGCGTAAAATTTCCCCTCGTTTAATTCCAAGCCAAAGGAGGCGTAAACAACGAAATTGTTTGCAATCTTTCATGCGCCATACAACAATGTTTGCAATGTTTGGCTGGATTCAGGCGTTATCTGGCTTAAATTTACATGAAATATCCCATTATTTTCTGCCAAATCTAGTATTCCCTTTATGAACATTAGATAACACAGAAAATTCAATGTTTCTTTTTATCTGTGTGCAGAACTTGAAATCCAAGATCAAATTGAATAACTTTGCAATATTTGAATGATTATCATCAATAATTGATGATAAAAAATTGTCAATAAGCATCAAGACTGAAATGTCGCGTCATTTGTCAGCACTTCAGATTGAATTTGAAAAATCTTTCGCTGATATCAGAGAACAAGCCCTGGACTTGGTACGCAATCCTTTCAGATTGGCAGTGGAGAAACGTCCGGATAAATTTCAAGATGAGCTCATTGAGCTTCAAAATGATTTTGGCGCGAAAGAGTTGTTCGAAGAAAAATACAAAATGTGAGTTTTGGGTTAGTCTGAGTGATTCTTTCTCTAATATCGTGGAATTAGCATGGTGAGTGTTGCTGCCATTTGTCTCGACGTATTTGTGTGAAACTGGTTTTTCGGCTATGTTACAGATAAAAACAAAACACCGTAACAGACTGGACATCGAAGATAACATGAGGTTTGGTTTGACAACCACAGCTCCTAGGATTAAGTTGCTGACTGAAAAAGTTCAGGCGCAGGTTTCGCATTGACTGCCTAGCACTCAATTGTTACAATATAATTTAAATGAAGTTGGTTGAAAATAAAGGCTAAAGAAGTTTGATTGCATTTTTTCGTTAATTTTAACATAATTTTCTCGGAGGTTGGAGGGTGGGGGCAACGCTGGCTAGCAATTTTAAAAAAAGGGGAGCATGAATCAGAAAAGGTTGAAAACCACTGCACTAGCCAAAGCATACGGGATATACTACAAAATGTCAAATTACTGGTCGCAATTGTTTATGTCCCGAACATAGGGGAAACAAACATCGATGGCGGCCATCTTGGAGTTCAAAATGTTGTCAAAGGTCAATATACAGCTTCTACGCATCGTCCTTGTGCTTAAAATTGCCATTTTGTTTAGTATTTGACTGACATTTTAGAACCATTGGCAGCCATTTTAAAATCCCGAATGGTATCGGATATCGTTTTTGGGCATCTAAGCAGTCCTGTATACTTGATATAACAACCATTGTACTTCGTTTCAAATTCTGATGTGATTTGAGGTGTCACATGATGGGAGAGTTTTGATCCGACTCCGAAACTGGCCACTTCCTCATGGGTTTTGGTTTATGTCAGAAACTCATGGGATTCCTGGAACACACCTGGGTTGTGGCCAATATGGTCCAGCATAATCAATATGACTACTATCGATTTTCTCTTTGGATTATCCTAATATTTAAGGGCCGCATCAACCACGGTCCCGTGGTTGATGAGAAATACGCTTTACTTTGTAGCCTCACAAACATAGACACAAAAATACACATCTACAAATATATTGTGTGTACTCTTCGAGTTGAGTGGAATGGTATATAATACTTGGCCCTGCCTCGGAAAGTTGGATTTTCAAGCGATCGCAATACCCTTCATTGGACATAAGAAGGTAAAGGGTAAATACGCGTAAAAACAATCCTCCTGCAAAACAAACATAACAAATAATCGAAATCAAAGAGTAAAATAAAAAATATCCTAGGATAAACACAACAACTGCCACATCTCTGGTTCCGTATTAAATTAAATAATTAGCCAATTTGCAAAGAACAAGACATAAGTTTACAAATAAAAACATTTGAATTAAAATACAATTATTAAATATGAACTTCTCATCGGTTGACAACAACAATACAATCGAAATATGAAAAAGAATGTTAAATATAAAAATATTAAATATTATTGATAATGAGGGGGGCGTCCCCGGCGTAGAGGTTAACATCCATACCTCTCACGCCAAAGTCACGAGCTCGAATCTCAAACCCGGACAAGTTACGAAAATACCCAAAATGTATTTGAGTGACTACGACGGGAGATGAACCAACCCAGGGCTGAAAATCTCGATAATCAAGGAACTAACTAAAATTATTGAAATATGACTTGTATCTTTCTTTGCAAAGGCTATTGTATAACTAAACCAAAATCGATACAATTTGATAAATCCAGACCGGGAAATCGATCTTTTCTGAGTTCTTTTGGTAAAGGCACGGCTCAGAGCCAGACCATACTGGTTCCCTAGGCATAGAGAATGATTTAACTTGCCATTCAATCCTACATATGCAAAATGATATCGGAAGCTCTCAATAATAAACTTAATTGTTATAAACAATAAACTGGTAATGCCAAGAGAGAAGAAACAATGCCCAAATTTCACCCTGTCGTGGCAACTAGGGCCACCCAAACCGCCATAAATTAATTAGAGATCATTTGCCAAAATGTCTACGACAGCGAGCTACTTGACACAATCCGAATCGTTACAAGCCAATCGGTATCGCCGCCCAAGTGTGAATGATATCATCGTGTGTCTATTTCAACTCGAATTGACCGCTCTCATCAACTGCCTCCAGAGTGGTTTGTCGTTGAAATGTCGATCGATCTTCGTTTGCATGTCTTCCAAGCACCCACAGGCCAGTGACGGCAAACTTTGAGTCATTCAAGGCAGTCAAGGCAGCGGTAGATGCAGTGAGTGGCGGCGGTTCGCTAAATGGCGTCAACTCACACCAACTGTTCGCATCCACGCACACATGGTAAGCTCATTAAGAAATGTAGGTTGATATCGAGAAAGATAAACGGGCAAATAGATGTATTTTGACATCGCTGAAACGCTGTAGTTGGCGGGTGTGAGATTGGTAAATTTAATCTAGAAATTGAATAAGTGATCTCATAATAGAATTTAATTGTATTCAGTTCAGCTTTTTGATCATTCAACGAAAAAAAAAAAGCAGTAATATCACATTCCGGAGATAAGTCACAGTCGTTGAACTTAAAGTTTACTCGCCGCGAATGACGGTTAAGACGGTACAGACACGATGAAATGAGAGATTTCCTTTTTAGTGAACGATAGTCGCGTAGGAAGACACCCGCGAAGGACGATGAATGGATGGGAGTCGTAAACCAACAAAGACAGCTCAGGGAAGGTTAGCCATCAGGATGTTGATTTTGGGATTTGTATATGCTTAACAATATTGAGCACATGTCTAATTATAAAGCTTATAAACTTATCGAGCTGTACATATAATGACAGTACAACAATATCCAACTAAGTCAAACCTTATGTTACTTATAGTATTTGAAATTATAGTTGAAACGATGAGTTTAGTTGGCATTATTTGGCAATTAGAAATTTGGCTGAACCAATAACAACACATCCGTTCTACTAATATAAACGCGTTGCTTCTATGGAAGCCAACACTTGTGTAAGATTAGCTGTCTGGCATAGTAGGTAGCAACTCATTAATATTCATTGCACTAATAATGAAAGCGTGCTCATGGTGACATACATTATAAACCGGCAGCAAAAGTATTTGCAAGAAAAAACAACCATCATCGTTACAGCTCACGATAAAAGATGGGTCAAATAAACATTTAACCAGGTAATACTACTACTGTTATATCAACCTTCACCATGAGTACAGCAGATCGACATTTATCGGCTGTGTTTATATAGTTTGGACCTACTAAAAGATGTTCATCTAAATTGGTCGGAGTTGGGTGGATCGCACCACTTTATCATTCGAAGGATGCCTATTTTGTAATAAAATTCATTTGTATGCTAACCAAAATGACCTTAAAGTTAGACTGCTTCCAAATGAATCCGACTTTGACCACGGTTGGGAGAATGAATAAATCTATCTACATGGTCATGTGACTCACGTACCTGCACCACTAATGAAAGATGGTGTAAATGTCGCAAGTTACTTTCACACAAAACTTGGATCAAACGTATGAAAGCTCATCCAATTCAACGCAACCTGCCATCTTGCGGCTACTAGCACAACTGAAGCCTAACTACGCGTCACTGAATAACATTCCAATAGTTTGTCGGAGTCGGAGCTCGCAGTGAGCTTTCCATGAAACCGACCACTCAGAGAGTAAAATCAAAGCTTCATAAACTCACCTAAAGCACTCCTCAGAGAAGTGTTGTGGTGAATGTGATGTTCGCTATCTTCCTCCGGCTCCTCCTGCAGTGTGGGGTGGGTTGACTCCCAGATTGTGTTCATCTGTTGCTTTGGTGGTTGATCGAGCCGCACACGGGGCAACTCCGCAAACAGAACGTCTGTCAGCTGTGTTCGAGAGGGAGGAAAAAAATAAAAAATATTGAAATTCCGAGCGAAAACCCAGCCGGGGCCAGAAAGAAAAAAAGGTTTTTCATTCCTGACCAATTTGTTTCGTGTGGTGTGAAGTGTTAATTAGTGCCCCCCAGTGTTTATTGGAGGTGTTTACCTTTGCCTTTTTTTTTTTTTTTAGTTGAAAAAACCACAACCATTTAAATTAAACAGCAGTAAAGTGAGAAAATTAAGATCAATGTGAAGGTTAGGAACAGCGCTGTTGTCGAAAGTCGATGAGGATTGAGACCCTTACCGATAACTCTTCACTGCAGTACGATGTGAGGGTCTGTTCATCTTGCTGTAGGACGCAGTACAGTGGTCCCCATGGTACGTTAGATAAGCGTGTGGACTGTCCTTCGGTTTCTGCAATAGATGAGATGGAAATAAGATGTTAGTAAAGATTGATTCGATTATCGCCCGGATAAAAATAACCATACAATTACAATACAATAATATAAAATAACATTAAACTCTATTTCCGACCATGAATCTTATTGTTCCTGAATCAGATATATGAAAAATGCATATTGTCATTACAATAGATCTACTATTCACTCCATTTGCTAGGATTTTCAACAATTGTGAAACAATACATTTAATAGTAATTGATTCAAATTTGTTCCGAAAAAAATGATTTTTTCTATAGTTAAGATACATAACAACCCCCCTTTTCTATTGTCGATACCTCAATTTACGTTAGATTTAATTGTGGAAACAATAACTCCTATTGTGATCTTATCGTTGTTAACAATACTTTAAATTGTACATACCACAGATTCTATGGTATGGTTACAATACATTTAATTGTAAATCTATAAGAATTTTTTTTTCGGGCGTATATGGCATTTAGTATTCCAGTTAACAATTTACACAAGGGAATTAAGTCTATTTCACCAAAGGACTAATGCGACTAACTCCCAATAAATCACAGAAAAATGGAATACAGGTATACCTCGATTATATGTACATTTTCGATTCTCGAATGTACATAAAATCGATAAATTTTATTTGGATTTAAAAAGCAATTCTGATTCATATTTAAAAATAAGTCCATTATTATTATGAACTTAAGTTTATTTAATCATATTAAAATAAAAGGTAATGTCGTTCTCAAGATGAATTTCTATCCACTATTTTCTTGAAGACTTTCGATCTAATTTCACGCAACTAAAATTGAGAATTGAAAGGCCAACCGTTTTTATCAGCATATCTGATCATTACGTTTATAGCATTCAACGCCGATTCACCAGAAACTAAATGGAAGTCGTCCTCAGGATCAAAAGATTCCGAAACATTCATGTTGTCATCGTCTGGTAGTGCTGGAAGTGTAGTGTAGTACGTCATCTCGTCATCATCTTTCAGGACTTCATATTCAGCATTCTCATCATCGATGACGCTCGACACCATAATTTTGGCGGAGATCTTCGTTAATTTTTTTTTAATCACTGATAGTGGTAAATCAGCTTCGGCTTCCATATCTTCCGGATTATACGACAAATTCCACGACTTTCTTATGGATACTTGAGGAACTAGATCCCTTGATTGCGCAATCCAAAAGATTTCATCCTTCACATTGACCCTTTTTTGTCTTGAAATTCTCCTGATCTTCCAAGAACCTCTTGCATCTTGATCTGTATGTTGCGTGATTTAATGATTTGGATCACGTTGTGATCCATTAGTTGAATTACGGGGGACAACAACATTGTCCAGATAGCACCGTCATCAGTCTTCACTTTCTCGGCACAAAAAAATGCAGAACAGTTGTCCAAAACAAGAACTGCTCGCATAGCGAGATCATTTTCTGTCAAAAACTTTCGGACCTGTGGCACTAAATGTTCGAACAACCAGGTTTTGAACAGAACGTGGGTCATCCATGCATTCATCAATGCGGCGTAATAAACAAGCAACTCTTTCAAATTTTTCAACGGTCGAGGTTTAAGAAATTTTTCCAATGACCATCAGAAGCAATTTCAATTAACCGTCCATGTTTCTAATAACAAGTTACTACATAACATTTATTTATTTATTTATTTCGTCAAACCAACGTAGACTATTACATTTACATATAATTTTATTCTTTTTTTTAAATTTCCTTATGCTATAGTACATTCAGATTAGATAAAAGAAAAAAACATAGGTTAAGTAGACAGTGCTTTCATAAAATTTGAATAGTTTGTGTTGTTTCGTATGGTGTTGAAATATTTCTTCAAGTTATGCCTCGACATAGTTAAGTCAATAGTTTCGCAGTGTTGATTATATGTGGTCATAATTTGATTTAATGGCCCATATTTGGCATAGTTCGTCCGATAATGATTCGTTATGAATAAGTTCCTACTTTTAAGTTGCCGAGAAGGAATATAGAAGTTGAGATTTGATAAAATTTTAGTTGAATCAATTCGCTGCGAAACGATATCGTTAACAAATGAAACCATAGCAAATTCACGACGCTGCGTCAATGTTTGTATATTGATAAGCATACAGCGCGCTTCATAAGATGGGAGAGGAAATGTTGTCCACCCTAATTTCCGAAAAGCATATAATAGATTTGTACGGATTCTATTCGGCCAATATGCGTTTTATGAAATGGGAACCAGACCATATTGCAGTATTCCAGCATAGACCTAACATAAGCAACATATAATGTTTTTATTATGTAAGGATCAACAAAATTGAAGCTAAAGCGTTTTATAAAGCCTAGCATATTATTTGCCTTACGTATAATTGTTCTATAATGGTCCTTGAAATTTAGTTTAGAGTCTAAGATAACTCCTAAATCCCTAACTCTTTCACATTTTCCAACAACCTGATTTCCTAATGAGATTAATATATTTGGTGTTTTTCGTTTTCTGCTGAATGATATTAAATTACACTTTTCTATGTTTAGTTGCAGTAGGCTTTTCGAGCACCATGTGTGGAATATGTGTATTTCTTTCTGGAATATGTTGATGTCCTCCTGATTTCTTATTTCCAAGAATAGTTTCATGTCGTCGGCATAAATAAGCACTTTTATTGTTTGCAGAATGAAGGAAATATCGTTTACATATAGAATAAAAAGCAGTGGTCCCAAATGAGAGCCTTGGGGGACACCTGAAGTGACTTGAACAGGATTTGATTGCATTCCGTTGAATTTTATTATTTGTTGGCGGTTTGTTAAACATGATTCAAGCCATTTCAGAAGTCCTGGCTCAATTCCTATTTTTTTTGCAGTTTAAACAGTAACATTGGTATATCAATGCGATCAAATGCTTTGCTAAAGTCTGTATACAGAACTTCTACGTGGTTTCCATTATCCATTGCTTTCATTTAATAATCTATAAATTCAAGTAGATTTGTCGACGTCGAACGCCCCTTAAAGAAGCCATGTTCCATGTGGGTAATTCTATTTTTGATTTTTGAATAATTTTTCATTGATAATTGCTTCAAAAAGTTTTGGAATGCAAGAGATAATGTCTATACCACGATAATTACGTATGACAACTTTACGTCCAGATTTAAAGATAGGCACTAAGAATGAGCTTTTCCATATTTTAGGAAAGTTTCCAGATTCAATGACATATTGAAGAGCCAAAATAAAGGAGCAGTTAGCTCTGTTGCGAGATTTTTCATAAATATTGGAGGTATTCCATCAGGTCCAGGTCGTTTTGAGGCATGTAAAGTCCTTAAAGCCAGCAAAATGTCTTGTACTTGGATTTGATTGACTCCAATATCCCTTGAATATTTTGGATGAAATGCAAAATAATCGCGGTCACGATCATTTTCTGAAAATGTCGCATAAATTTTCGTCAAGTTCAATTATTGAAGGAAAGTTGTCTGTTTTTTATTTAGTTTTTACGTAATTAAAGAAATTTTGCGCATGCGCATGTTAGACATTCTTTGTTTACTTTCTTTCCAGGCACAGTAGCCCAATCTTTGTCAATGTATGTATTCATCGGCGTGCATTTGAAATATAGGCCGCTTTCATCAGCGTTGAAGATTTGACTTGGAAACAAACCTTTGAACGCATTTCTGTTGCAAAAATGAACTTATAGATATAGCTATAAATTATCCACACTAACCAATTCAATAAAAAAAAATCTCTGATAGAACACGAAACATATCCTGGCTTTCTGCATCGGAATGTGTTGTTGTCTTTTTGGAAAAACCAGCTGTATAATGCTTCATCCACTTTTGGGTAGCTAGCTTGCTTGAAGTTCTCAATGATTCCTTGGATGTTCGCAATATTGTTCATTATCTTTGTTTTGGACTGCTGGATGTTGTACGTGATGCATCGTACTTTGATGCGATACTATTCCATTACATCTCGGATCGAAACTCCATTCTCCTAATTTTGTATAATTTTCACTTTATCAGTGAGGAGAATACCCGATCGATTCTTCCTTGCTTTGGAACTAATTTTTGTCGTGGAATTCAAAACCAATCATAGCGAACGGATTAATTATTTGGAACCTATTTTAAGTACGGGGTCAACAAAAGCCGAGAAATGCCTGGCCGAATATTGTTATACAATCTTAAAATGCGAATCATTTCATTAGTCGGTTATCCTTTTGTATTGTATTTCAAGCACAACAGATTTACGATACCCTCAAATTAAAAGAGGCTATAAAACTACCTTTCATGTTTCAAATATTTTCTACTCGATTTCTCTAACTATTCATATTTCCTTTCAAAGATATGTGTGTGTTATGCTGAACATTGTTTAAAAAAGATCATTATTTTAGATAACACCGAAACATCCTCTTTTGTTGACAATTCAAGCCGTGCTTTCAGTTGACTTACGCAACCAATAGAATTAGAAATTTTCAATTAATTCTTTTAATGATTAGAACTATTTTCAAACAAATACAAAATACCAGTCGGATATAGAATTCCTCGAATGGATGGTTGGAACTTTGCCACCGATGGAGATAAATGTCCAGCTTGATGACACAGCTATTCCATTCCTAAATTCTTAGCCAGTATATTACCTAAAATAGCATAACTGCTCCATTTGAGAAAAAAGAAACAGCAAATCGAAAAAAAATGCTGTTCAAAATACTGTGTTTGGCTTGCACTGATCTCACAGAACCATCTGATGACAGGCTGCTGGATTTTTCGAGAACAAATTTCGAACAAATAAAAATAAATAATCTCTCTCCTTCGATTTTTTACTGTTTGATTTTCACCACCTCATGGAACTCACAGTTTGAAAATTAATTTCTCCGTTATCTAATGCACATAATCAGTATCGCAACAATTGAATTCAAACTTATTATCAAATGACATTAATATTGAATCGGTTCAACAGTTGGAATCATTCTCTCAAGAAATTGACGAAGTGATTGTTAACTCCTACAACAGAAGCTGTCCTATGACAGAATCGAATTCAAACAGGGACGTCCTGTGGTGGAATTCGAAGCTTGAGCGTCTAAGGAATGTCTCTAGTAAATTGTTTAATAAGGCGAAGAGCAGCTCAGGCTGGAGTCGGTATAGAAGAGCTCTCACTGAATACAATAATGAGATAAGGAAATCCAAGAGGAGAACTTGGATACAAACGTGCGAAAGCATAGAAAGAACGCCAATAGTTGCAAGACTACAGAAAACTCTTGCAATAGACTCTAACATACAGGAATGCACAACATTAGCTATTAAGGATGAAATCTTTACAACATCCAGGGTAGAACATGCAGTTAGATCATTTCAGACATTAAAATCTGCAGGTGTGGACGGCATATTTCCAGCATTGCTCCAAAAGGGCGGGGCCATGCTGATCCCGTTTCTAATGAAGATTTTTTAGGCAAGCTTAAGGCTGAACTACATCCCATCAAAATGGAGGTTAGTAAAGGTAATCTTCATACAAAAAAACTGGTAAGTGTGATAAGACGAATCCAAAATCCTCCAGACCTATTAGTCTTTCATCAGCGCTGCTGAAGACAATGGAAAAGGTTTGACAATATAGTGTCGGGTAGAATGTAACAGGCTTTATAGGTTACCCAATCTTGGTGTATGAAGGAGGGTCTAGGCATTAATCGACAAAAAGTAGTAATTATACCTTTCACAAGATAGAGTAAGCTTAACCTTAAAGCACTCGAGCTTGGAGGAGAACACATACAATTTAGTGAACAGGTTTAATGCTTAGGCCTAATTCTGGATGTTCAGCTGAACTGGAATGCAGATCTTGATTATGCGATAAGCAAAGCTATTAGTGCTTTATGGCCATGCTCCAAAACCATTGGCAGGAAATGGGGCCAAAAATGATTATGTGGGTCTACACATCTGTTATACGTTCAAAACGTACGCTTCGTTAGTGTGGTTCGCGAAAACCAAGGAAGCTACTGGGGAGTTTTTTTTATTATCGTACAGGTTTCGACCGAAGGGTCTCAAATTGTTACGAAACTTTGTCCACGCGTAGCGTTCATGGATATATGAACAAAAAACTGTATTAAAAAACTCAGGGTTGCCTGTTTTCCTGGAAAACGCCTATTAGAGTTTTCCAATTTTCCCAAACATCACTAACTTTAAAAGCTCATAACTCAAGAACTATTAATCGTAGAACAAACACACGAAATTGCTTTGAATCCATCGTTTTTAAGAATCACAAAAGTAGCGTCACTTAAACCACTGTAACTCAATAAATAATAAACCAAACGTCATGAAATTTTGACAGTAATCTTCTGAAGGTTGTTTCTTTTGAAAAGTCATGTGGATATTTTATTAGTGGCGCCATTTGGTAGTTAGGCCTTGACCGATGTGTTAGTGTCCTTGGAAAACTTTTCGATGTAGCAATGCACTGCACTCTTGAAGTATGATGAAGCCTATTCTTCGAAATCGTTTCACGCACGGATGAACTACTTGCTGATATTCGAAGTGAACTCTCTACCTAGCAACTATCTTGGACAAAATTAAGAAACCACAAACTTTCCTGAAAAGCATACGATAGGTACCTGTAAGCAATTCGGAAGGCGACACTTTTCGCATTTTTTATTATTTTGGTATGGAAATGAGTGACGGGCCCATTGTTTTTCGAGCATTACTGAAACGAAAAAATTTCACCAAGCTTATGAGCTAAGCTTATGAATTAATAAACAAGAAAATATTTTTTTCAAAATTTTTCATGGTTCAGAAAACGGTTTTCCCGCCTTTTCCAAGAAATTTACCTTCACTGTGGAATATTTTGTAAGACATTTTTTTAAGATTATATTTTTTTCCGAATTCTTGAGAAAACTTCATAACAGTTTGAAAAAAAATTGTTCTACGATTAATCGTCATTGAGTTATGAATTTTCGAAGTTAGTGATGTTCGGGAAAATCGGAAAACTTCAATTGGCGTTTTCCAGGAAAACTGGCAATCCTGATTTTTTTTAACACAGTTTTTTGTTCATATATTCATGCACCCTACGTGTGGACAATGTTTTGTAACAAACTGAGACCCTTCGGCCCAATCTGTACGATAGTAAAAAAAAATTCCAGGAATCTATGGTCCTGGAAACAAAATGTCAGTGGCTATGGAACAGTGGCCATCAGTTTTTCAAGCAGAAATCTTTGCAATACTAGAATGCGTGAATGTTTGCCTGAAAAAAAGTACAGATATGAAAATATTTGTATTTCCTCGGACAGACAGGCAGCTTTAAAATCATTATGCGCTTATAAATGTAGATCGAAAATTGTCTGGGAATGTATTCTCTCATTGAGACTACTAGGTCAAATGAACTCAGGAAACATGTATTGGGTTCCGGGACACTGTGGCATTGAAGTAAATGAAAGAGCAAACGATCTCGTTAAAATAGGATCTAGTTCACAGTTTAGATTTTACCATGAATGGGAAAATCTACCAGGACTAGTGCCTACAGAAACGCGTGCTGCCCTTTCTGCGGAGACGGAGGCAATTTGAGAACGAGCTGACTTTGAAAAAACAGTGGGTAAAAGTATCAAAAGAAGTCGGCTTCACTATTGCCGAAAACCTTCCGGTCCGCTTCCTAGCATCTTGCTATGTACCTGGTGGTCACTCATCCACCGATTACTTGTCAATCTGCCAAATTTTGGTAAACCGACTGCTTAGAATTATCTCAAATGGTAATATTCCACCACTATATCACAAAATATTGCGAGTTGTTGAACGCGTTGGAGATAAGGAAAGCATTGCGTATAGGACCAAGTCTCCCCCGGTTGGTATCAAATCAATGAGCGTAGAAATCAATAGAATCAATATCAGTTACTAATAGGAGGGGCGGCCCAACTTGTCTTATCTCTATTTGCAGGATATCCACATAAAAGGGGGCATGCCACCGCTCAGAAAAAACGTACTCTACACGGAAAAAAATCCGTGCCCGGATCCGTGAACTGCAGTCATGAATTCGAGAACAAGCAAAAATACACCGTGAACTGAATCATGAACGTAATCATGAACTAAATCACGTTTTAAGGAAAAAATCCTGAAAACGTGAACTAGTTCACGGTCCGTTTTCATTTTCGTGAACGCTTTTGTTTCTGTGTAGCGATAATATTACCTACACAGGCCGAAAAAGCGATCACAAGCTAAAGACAACAAAAGCACCCGAGAAAGAGCAGGTATAACGACTTTTTCTCGTTCTTTATTTTTTCATTTTATTTGCGATGATAAGGTCATGCCGGACTATTCGAGGTGCCGTGCAACTGGCGTTCGATGTTCTGTTCCTTGTTGAAGCGGTCCCAAGTTTTGGCGGATAGTGCTAGTTACATCACTTCAGCGTATCGTTAACCAAAACGAACCCTGCTGCTAACCTTTTTTCCAATCCCAGTGATTTCTAGTGGAAGTATAGAGGATGTCTCGACTTCCTTCAAAGCGAGTAAGGAGTGTATCGAAAATAAGCTATCCACAAACTTTCTTTCAAATTATGTTGAAAACCGATATTTTATTCATACAAAAAATTGATCCTTTATTGTACGAGGTTAAACTTGAACATAATGAAGACCGGATGAAATTTAAGTTATTCCTTCACGAATTTTCGAACTTTGGATCGAATGCTCCTCATCAAGTTCCGGACAAGTGTTGCATCGCATTTTTTGGACGCTTGAGCCCAAATTTTTTTGAACTCTTGCATGTTCCCAGCTGCCTTACCAGTCTTCTTGAAGACCCTCTTCACGATTGCCCAGTAACGTTCGATGGGTCGAAGCTGAGGGCAATTTGGTGGATTGATATTTTTCTCAACGAAATCTATACCCTTTTCCGCAAGCCAATTGAGAGTGGTTTTGGCATAGTGAGCCGACGCTAAATTCGGCCAAAACAGTGGAGGTGTACTATGCTTCTTATATAAAGGCAACAATCTCTTCTGGAGACACTCAGATCGATAGATTTCCGCATTTATAGTTCCGGTAGTATAAATGATTGACGGCAAACAACCCAAAAAAATAACTTCCTGCACCACCACCACCCTCCGACCGATTTCCCCCAACTAAATCCACCCCCCCCCCCCCCCCCCCCCCCCCCCACGCCGGCAGAAAAGTATTGTGGACTGGGGAGGGGTTTTGTGCTTCCTTCTTTATACACCTCTCACCCCCCAACAAGCCCCCCCCCGCCCCCCGCAAAAGACGCAACAAAATACTCGCCCCCCTTTTCTTGCTCCTTTTTTCTTTTCTCCTCTTTTTTTTGAGGGTTTTTTCTTCTTTTGGTTTTTCTGGGGGTGTTTCGCCTTTTGATACCCTGGATCCTTCCGCCCCTCGTTCCTGCTTTTTTGGCCAAATCACGTATTGACATTGATGCCCTTGCGCTGAACTGGCCGGCTTGACGTGCCGCAAGGGCTCAGTAGGGACCATGACCCGAAGCTAAGAGTCAGTTCCATTGTGGTTATATCACAATTATTAGCAGAGCAGCACATCGAAATTTTAGGTTCATTATTCTTTATATGCTATACAATTTCAGATCATCCATGGATATCCCAAGTTTTGTAAAATAATTTCAAATCAATTTTTTTTTCTGGTGGCCATGATACATTATCTAAGCTTTCAGGTTCATGGTGGATGTGCGGGTCCGTATACAATTGCAGCAGGACCACAATCTGCAGACACGTAAATACAAATGAAATTATTATCGTTTTATATTATAATATCCATTCACTACATTTTGTATGCTTTTTTATAAGTCATTTTCAGCTTCACATTTATGCATCCTTGTCAGTTATAGCTCATCTAACCTACGTTATGTATTTGAAAAGATAGGAAGGTTTTGATTGTTTTTTTTTTAGAAAGGATCATATTCGAAAAATTCTACTTAAAAAAGCACTTTCCTTCTTCATCAGAAATATATATTAATTCAAAACCTAACAGTTTACAATCATTCATTTCCTATTTCACAGACATGAGGAATCATTTATGGGTGTACAAGAGCTATAGAAAAATTCAATTTACTAATTTTTTATTTTAGTTTTAGTAAGATTCAGTTTTTAGATTCATACTCATCTGAAATTTATTTCGCCTTATTATTAGCTGTCTTCAGTTTTTCTAATATTATTATGACATTAATACACATCTAATTTTTATTTTCAGTAACATACCAGTAGATGTCATATATATCTTGTACCTACGCTTATTATGTTCTCTGACTATTATTGTGAAAACAAATTCTAATCTTAGTAGATCTTATTTCAATAGAAACTGCAACAGTCTTTCGATGAGTGGATGGTCAGATTAGTTACGGATATATGTATTCTACTATAGTTTACTGGCTTGCTGGTATTATTAATTTATATTTGAACGTCAGTTTATTATTTTATGTTGTGATATTAAATGATGTGACATAATTGCATTTAAATTCATTTCACTAAAATCGCTATTTCAGATGAGACTCACTACATAAATTATTGCAAGGAAACGGAACAGCACATCGAAATTTTAGGTTTACTATTCTATTGCTATATAATTTCAGATTATACATGGATATTCCAAGTTTGATGAGATAATTTTAAATCAATTTTTTTTATCGCAGCTACATTGTCTAAACTTGCAGGTCCACAAATGGAATTGTTATTATCATTCTTATATTCATTCATTATATTATTTGTCATTATAATATAATATTCGCTATATTTATTATAATTATAATATTAATTCACTATATTTTATACATTACTATATGACATTAAATATATATTGGGAAGGGAGGGAGCATCAGGGTATCACTCAAGCTGGAATTGGACAATGGAGTGGTATGACAACCGGCGTCTAGGAGGGAACAAACAGTATCATTTTCTTTATCCTACCGATTCGATTGTGGTGCTGTGAATTCTACTCCAACAATTTCAGTGAGAGTGACGCGCCCTTCTTAACAAGCCATCCCGTAGAAAGCTTAATGAGTATTGCGAATTGGGTTATTCGATTTGTTGGATCGTATCGTTGGAAGGAGATTCTTATGTTCCCGCGGGTTTCGCGTAAGTGTCTCTGCTTACGGGTCCGCCCCACCGTTTTTGGCCCTTCATACAGCGTTACTGTGAATGCAAACCGGTAACTCAATTTGATCTTGCTATTAAGTGGAGCTGCATACATGACAAGGTCTTAGAAGGGATGGTGGCTACCTTACATACACATACAAATCACGTATTGACATTGATTTGTTCTTCATGATTAGAGATACCACTTTCTGCTCCAGTTTCGGGTTGGAAGAACCGGGTTTTCTGCCTCTTCCTGGTTGCTCATCCAAAGAATAGTGTTCCCCAAACTTATCTATATATATAAAACAGAGTGGCATACGTAAGACCGCGCATAACTCGAGAACGGATCGTCCGATTTCAGTTGTCTTTTTTTTGTTCTGTTCGTCCACGCCCAAGGAACATTTATAAAAAGAGAAAATTGAAAAAAATTATGGGAAAAATGAAAACTTCGACAATGATAGATTTTTAATACATTATGTATGGTTTTTTTTCGTTTTGATCGAGTTATCCTTGACATGGATCGTAGATGACGTTGATAGTCCACATGACATTGTGCAATACAGTACAATTGATGCTGCATTCCAATTACTTTGAGCATTAATTATTAGACTTTGAATAAAGTGTATTATTCGATCACTCAAGTGAAACTCAGCGTAACTTCGATAATTTCGAAGATATTTGTGCAAACAGTGAGATACTGCATTCAATTTGGTAGCCGTGATATGTCTGAACTGTCGCAAAAAACAAAATACATTTGCCCTGCAAAACGATCCGCGTGCCGAATTTTTTTCGAATAAATTGTTGGCGATTGGCAATGGAGAAGTACCAGTTGACATTTCCACCGGATTGATTTCGTTCCCGCCGAATTTCTGTCATTTCACAACGACAAAAGAGGAAATCATTACGAGTGTTTTCCCAAACATCGTCCAGAATTATGAGACCCACGATTGGTTGAGCCGGCTTTTCGCCCAAAATAAGGATGTCGATGATTTGACGGGCGATTTTGTGATCTGTTAAAAAAAAAAAATCGCGTATAAACGATAAAAAAATTGAGTTGACAAACAAGGCAAGTCTGGCTTAAAGCGACTTCAAAAAGAAATCTGGAATACACGGAATTATTTGAATCATAAGATCGGTTAAAGCGGAACAAAGTTCGCCGGGTCAGTTAGTTAATGATGGTTTTAACACTCGCATGATGAATTCCAAACCGCTTCGCCAATTTTCGCATAGTAATACCCTTCTCACTTAGCCATGTGTCCAGAACCTTAATTTTCACTTCCTTTTCAATACGCGACATTTTGAAAACGCAGAATTTGAACCGCACAAACAAGTAAACAAAAGAAAGCTGACAGTCAAACGCACAGCATGCAGTGTTCAGAGCATAAAAAGCCATCACAAATACATGCGTACAACGCAAATGTATGTGGATAGCTTATATTCGATACACTCCTTATCGCATCAACACGTTCCTTCCCATTCCCTACTTGACCAGCATTTGGGCTCGGCCGAAGCCGGTATTGCTTTATAATGGGTCACCAGTTTTTACACATTGAGGATGTATGTTAGTCCCAAACATCATCTGTTGGTTCTTTGTGTAAATACAGCTGATCTGACAATAGCGGAATAGCATCCATGGGCGGTCAATCAGCCTCATGCTCATACTCATTTTTGGTGATCATTTTTGCCTGTTGCATTTTTTTTCCAGGACATTCCAGAAGGGTCATATCTGTATCATTTTGATATTCTATGAAATTAGAACCATTCTGCAATATTGAAGATCTGTCAAATGTAGGTAATGTAGTGAGTTTAGGAATGAAAAGTTGCATGCGATTGAAAAATAAACTTATGGGATGATACGAAGAACTGTTTGGGTGGCTAAGACTGAACTGTTTGGGTGGCTAGTAAATGTGTAACAATTTATTTGTTTATTTCTTTATTTTTAGTTAACAAACGAAAATCCAATCGTAAATACATTTAATTGATTTCCTTAAACTGCACAAACAAAACAAACGTATAATACTTGTCAATGAAAGGTAGAATTTTCTTACCCCCTCTAATTGTCTGTTTTATTCGCTTCAAACATAAAAAAAAAGTTGGAATTTTTGAACTACACACTACCAAAAAGTCATGTAAATTTCGATGCCCGGAAACCGACACATGCAAACGGCCTTTAGGACACAAAAATCAGTCAAAACGGACGCGAAAATAGGTTCAAACAAACACACATTTTGTAATTATGAAATTTGTCAGAAGCAGATAATTTCCACCAACATGAGAGGCTCTAGGAGTGGACAGTCATTTATTGCTAGAACTAAGCGAATTGAAGAGAAAGCATTGATAGTTCCGTATAGAGTAACGGCAGGTTATGAAAATTGAAAGGTACAAGTTTAAAACGAGCGGAGGACATATGAAGGTAGTATAGATTGATATTACATATGAAATTACGGTACATTAGAATGCAACGAACTGCAAGTAAACAAATGAAAACATAAATCGCCTATCCCGAAATTCAAGCTCTGCTTTTTTCGTGGTATAATCTGTTACTACATTGAAATTTTTGAATTATTAAACACAACCATGTTAAAGGCCCGAATTTCTACTTTTAACCAAATGCCTATTAATGATACGCAAACAGCAGTAACACACAGAAACAACAATTGCAACAAACGTAATCAGCTCAAAACGCAACTGATCACCAAAGTTATATGTCAAATATCGTTGGAGCTAGCATCTCAACTGCAATCATTTTACAAATGCGGTTATTTATTTATTTATAGATCAACAATCTTCTAAAGAGACCAGATTTTACAAAATAAATGCTGTTGTTACATTCACAAAATAGTTATGTGTCGTAGGTAGTCACCTAGATGGGCGGTTTAATTTTAAAAAAATATTTAAAAAACGTTTCACTGCTGGTGATTTTCCTTCTAAAACAACAGGCCGATTTTTTGTGTTCAACAGAAAACCAAATTATGCTACCGGACAGAAGATAAAATTGAATCCGGCGTGCTACTCTGCTCAAAATGAGCATCAGCAACCGACCGATGTTCCCGCTTATGTTATGACAAAGTATACGCCATTGGCATTTGAGACTACTGTGCTCCGTCAATTGAACAGGAAGGCCTGTAAGCAGCGGTAGCAACTGCTGGGGTAAACAAGCGTATCGATCACGGTCATCACGGACTACTGCTTTCCCATAAAACCGGCCTATAGTTCTTCTAAGCACAACCAACACAAATCTCGTGTTCCTTCTCATTTTCGGTTCGGATTCCCGCAGCAGACCATAAAGCGATTTGAGCATGGATCATTTTAAGGTGGAAATCCGACTGCGCTTTGTTGGTTGGATGTCGGGGAATTTTCGATTGGCTGCCACACGTAGGAACCTCCGTAGGTTCACCTGTGTTTGGTTTATCCGATGGAGTAGATGCTTTTCACTACTGCTGCGTCGTGAAATGGTTTCGATGTGGGGGTTCAGCGACTCGGGTGAATATCCAAGCCATGTGCTCCCGAAATGATTCGTAGATGAAAACGATTGTTGAGACATATGCCACTCGTCGGGGAGACCGAAGCGAAGTGGAAAGAATGATATACAGTTCCGGTAGCCAGGTGCGATAATTGGAATAATGATGGAAGCTTTTCACGAAGAATGTATTCAATTAGATAGTTCATAAATCTAGCCTGAAAAAGTAGTTGAAATTTCTAATCTATCATTTTGGAATGTGGCAGAGTTAACAAAATTTGATTGAATAATTCATTCCTTGCATGACCATAAATGAAGAATAAATTGAAGATCATAAACAGACTTCAGCAACTTGCTGAAAAGTTATCATTAGCCAATAAAATAGATTGTCCTTCATTCAAACTAAATCCTCGTCATTCCTTTGAAAAAATACATGTATGTTAGACACTTCTAGACTGGAAAACTTCATATATGTACTTTCTCAGATAAATGCAAAGTATTCAAAAAAGGCAGCGCATGGAAATAATTGAAAACTGAATTTTCATTTCATTTGTTGAATTGTCTCAATAATTTTTTTTTGTTGCCTACATTATCGTATTGTCCGAAATTTAACGTGAAGAGGCTTTATGCAGTTGAAATAAAAAAGTACACGTACTAATGACAATATTTTTTGTGAAAAGAATCTTCCACCTTATGGTAGTTTAGTCATCCATTTTTTTTAAATAATGGATGTTTTCACATAAGAGTGATGCAAATTTTGAAATTCTCTCTCAACAATGCTTAAACGATTGCAAATCGTATCTTGATCTCTAGGTGACCGATCTGGATGCGATTTGGTTCAAAACATATACCAAATAAACCATTTAAAATTGAATCCTGGAGCTGTTTAGTGGAATACCTATAACTATTAGTAGACGACTGTCGACACGACACTGAAGAAGTCTGCACATTGTAGACGAAATACGCGTATCTGCCAAGATAAGCAATAAAGGTAGCTGGAATTAAATGGAAATAACTAATCATTCTTCTCATTTTCTAGTTACATTTAAAGTTAATATTTAAATAAATATCGGAAAAAAACACATCGCTCATTGTCGACTAACGTTTTCCTATATTCTTCTGAAGAAAAATTCTGTCACTATTCTTATTGAATTTTTCTCCATCTACAACTTTGCCTCAGATAGTTTTAAGTAAAACGTCACATAATATAATCTATAAATATATAAATTTTCTGTCGTTATCAAGAAGCTGAATGATCAACAACACAGTATTGAGCTGTATGGGAAGGTCCGTTAATTATGTGACACAGTAAGGGGGAGGGGGGATTTGAAAAACGTGACAAGCCATACAAAAAAACTTGAAGGTTCATACAAAAAACGTGACAGGGCGGGGGGGGGGGGGGTTGGCGATTGTAAAAAGTCACTTTTTGCGTGACATAATTAATGGGCGTTCCCTATGACATAGTAGCCATAATAATTGTGCTTTATTACATGTTTCAGTAAGACCATTGCCTGGGGGACAGTAGATTGAGCTTAGCTGGAAGACAATAGGTTCATTGAAGATTAACAATTTTATATAAATATTTATTGGAAGGGTAATCTGCAGTAGAGTTATAGCCTAGCATATTAGCTCAGCTGAACAATTCCAAATTAGATTGAGAAAGTAAATTAGAAGAGTGATGCATACACTAATTCTGCGGTTGTCATTAAGTCTGCCCCAGAAAATATGGGCGCACCCAGTTTTCAGTAAAATTACTACACAAATGTTGGAAATTCAATTTTTATTAAACGTACTGTTAACATACGAGTAATACATTGGGTTATTGATCTCAATATTTGTACTTTAGCGATTGTATACTAGCTGGGAAACCTTCTTGTGAATGTTCTTTATAAGGTTCAGCACGGACTTTTGCCAAGTTTTGACACTTGCTTCCAAAATTTTTCAAACTGTTGAATACATGTTTCCTGAGATGCGCCTTCGTCAATATCCAAAAATCTTCAATTGGTAGAGATTGCGGGCAATGAAGGAATGTATCGTAAATAAGCTATCCCGGTACATTTGCGTTGTACGCGTGTATTTGTATAGTTCTAATGCGTTCATCATAGCATGCTGTGCGTTTGACTGTCATCTTTCGTTTATTTACTTGTTTGCACGGTTTGAATTCTTCGTGAAAAGATGTGAAAACTAAGGTTTTGGACACATGGCTACATGAAAATGGTGTAACTATGCGACAATTGGAGAAGCGCTTTGAAATTTATCACGCGAGTGTAAAATCCATCATAACCAAGTTTGGGGAACACTGTTCTTGGGATGAACTGCCAGGAAGAGGCAAAAAACCCGGATCTTCCAACCCTAAACTGGATCAGAAAGTGGTTGCTCTAATTCGGAAGAACAAATCAATGTCTAAAGCCCGATTCAAAGTAAATTTGGACGCATTCAAGTGATCATAACTCAAGAATTAAACAATATGCACGGTTTTTCAAAACGTCAAACAAGGGTATTTATTCAGCTTTCAAACGATATATAATAAGTTATTACATTTCTCCGTTTCGAACGAACTGACGCACTTTACTTGTGATCGATGCCATCATGATATGCACAGTCACTGGTGACACTGTACCGGCGAACTTATTCTACCTTAAACGCATTTGTTGTGCATTTGTCACTTCTTTACTGCATTCTCGAGGTTTTTGCTTGACAATTGCCCAATATTTTTCGATCGGTCTGAACTCAGGGCTATTCGGAGGATTACTCTTTGGCGACGAAATTAACATTGTTTGCAGCATACCATTCTAGTACCTCCTTAGAGTTGTGGTAGCTGGTTAGATCCGGCCAAAACATAACGTTAGTCTTGTTTTGCCGAATGAAGGGTAAAATCCGCTTTTTCAGGCACTCTTCAATGTAAACCTTCGACGTCATTGTGTGAGATGTGATGAAAACCTCGGTTTTAAGGCCACAACTGCAAAAAACAATTTATACCTGGAGAGGACATCCCCACGACCAGTTGCCAGGTAAAATTTTCGTCCGGGGATTTGTTCATAATCCATTTTGACATATGTTTCGTCATCCATTAAAATACAGCCATCAAATTTCGTCAAAACTCGTGCGTATAGTAATCGTGCCCGCTTTTTGGCCACTAAATTTTGTTTCAGGAAGTGATTCGGATGTTTACTGGTACAAAAAGACTTATATCCTTCTCTTGAAAGGATGTTACGCACGGTGGAAAAGTTGGAATCGTATTTCTATGCCAAATCAAGTATGGAGACACCTGAGTTGCCTTTCACGTACCTCAACACCTTTCTCCCCAGCTCTTTGTCCCTAGTGCGACTTTTATGATAGATGCGCTTGCTCTATCCACACTCAGAGTATCCTTGTAACGTTTGATTAAAAGATACACCGTTGACTTTGAGCATTTTAACACTTTTGCTATTTTTGAGTCAGACCTCGAAGGATTCGCTAGATGTTTGTGCACAATTAATTTTCTTTTCTCAAGTTCCATGATCCGTAATTTCGAGAGGCGTCGATCAATCGAAAAAAAAACTTTTCACCAATTTCTTCGTCAATGAAACATCAACAAATGCCTGTCAAACGTTTTTTGTTTCAACCACCAGGGACGCGGTGATGTATCAAAGCGTATGTTCAGATTTACTTTGAATCGAGCTTTATACGTGATTTGGCCAATAAAGCGGGAACCAGCGTCGGGGCTTCAAATGGTGAGTTGACAACTTCGAAGGAGGGTGCGACCGACCTCTCGTCCTCACAAGTTCCTACCTCACGCCTCCACGAGTCATATGATCACAAAAGACTGCCAGCTGAAACATGGAGACGCTGGTTGGCGTAGCCTGGGCAATGTTGTCAATCTGACAATAGCGAAGTGAGGAGGTGCGACTGAACATCATGTACCTTAAGTCATATTGCATATTTTCCATTCTCAATTTATTAATATTTTCAGCACGCATTGGAATCATCGGCATCGAAAGTTCTCAATTATTAACTGTGGAAGTGCATTTGGAACACTGAGTTGAGAGCAGGCAATAATCAATTTGTGAAAGCAATAAGTTTGAAATGCTATATATAATAAAGAATCAGTGGATTATATTTTAATATTGTGTTTAGTGGTATTATGGTAAGATAAGCCATTATTTTAGAAATCATCAAACCGGACTCTTCGATCACTCCAATTGCTATCTATGAAATGTTACTAGAACAGTATAAAGAAAAATATTACAACATGTCTTATAAAATAATATCTTTTATTGAAATTTTATCTTTGATATTTGGAATGATCTATTCTGTTTTCAGCTTTTTCAGGACTAGAAGGATATTAATACATATCTAATTTTTATTTATTTTTCAGTAACAATCCATTGGATGTATCATTTAAGTTTACAATTTGAATAAATTAGCATTCTTGTCTATAATGATATCCTAATTTTTCGTCTACAAAATATACTAAATATTAAATAACACATAACGGGGGAAAGGGAGGGACCATCAGGGCACCCAGGTAAAACGATTTGGATAGGAAGCATGGGACTGCCTCCTCCCTATTGTTAACATTTCGCGGAACAAGGGCGGGCTCTTTGACCCCATCTATTGGGTTTATTCTTTCAAACGAGGGCTCGATTCTAGTGCTGTCTGTGTTACCTTGCTTTTGGAAGGAGATTCTTTTCCCTATATTCGCGGGTTTCGCGCAAGTGTCTCTGCTTACGGGCCCGCCCAAACGTTTTTGGCCCTTCATACAGGAGCTTGATGATCACAAACAATAATAGAATCCTGATCAAATCGTTTTTCAGATTATTCCACTGCTATGGAAATAAGTTACTTTGCTACAATAGATGGTAGTATTATATCATCATCATAAAGCGGGAACCAGCGTCGAAATGATTCAACGTATCAAGAAACGGAACAACCTTACGACCTACAAGAAGCAGAAAATCGCCAAACGAAGTGCAGAACAGAAGCGCAGCAACAAGGGCCGGAAATTGTATTCGAGAGTTTTGCAGCGACCGTATGCATGTATATTGATGGGCAACGAGACCTATGTCAAGGAGGACGCTAAAACCCTTCCAGGTGCACAATATTACACTGCCGTCGTATGGGAGAATGTAGGCGATGCAGACAGGTCAATTGTGAAGCTTGATCGAAAGGTCAAATGTGAAGCTTGATCGAAAAGTGCTGGTATGGCAAGCAATATGTTCCTGCGGTATGAAGTTTGCCATTTTTTACACTACCGGAACAATCAATGTGGAAATCTGTCGATCTAAGTGTCTGCAGAAGAGGTTGCTGCCTTTATATCAGAAGCATAGTACTCCTTCACTGTTTTGACCGGAATCAGCGTCGGCGCATTACGCCCAAACAACTTTCAATTAGGTCACGGAAAAGGGTATAGATTTCGTTGAGAAGGACATCAATCCGCCAAATTGCCCTCAGTCTCGGCCCATCGAACGCTATGTGGCGATTGTGAAGAGGGTCTTCAAAAGACTGGTAAAGCAGCTAATAAAGGAGTTCAAAAAAATGTGGGCTAAGGCGTCTACAAAATTATCACATTTATTATTATCACACTTGTCCGGAACTTGATGAAAAGTGTTCGATCAAAAATTCACAAACTCATGCAACAATTATATTAACAATTTAATCCGGTTTTCACAATGTTCAAGTTGAACCCCGTACTATAAAGAATCATCAATTTGTTGGAAAAAAACATTATTTTTTTATATGATTTGAAAGAAAAATATTGATAACTTATATTCGATACAGTCCTTGGTGGTTTATCATTCTACCATTGATTTCGCGTAATGGCAAGATGCAAGATCTGGCCTGTAGACAACAGGATCCTTGTGGCTTCAAATCATGGCACTATGTTACAGTTGACCAAATTTCACGATCAAAATGGATAATTCGAAAACTGGGTCCAAACAAAATATTTTTTTTGCTCTATTTTTTTTTCCATTTGAATTTGAAAACTTTGTTAGGGTCACTTTTAGAACATAAAATGACGCACATTTTGAAGGCACAAGATAATTGCTAGCTATTGTTTTAAAAAGTTATAGAGGTTGAAGTGTAAAAAATACGTTATTTTAAGACATCTTACTTTCTAATTTGCAAATATTTGCAAAAACGAAACACGTAGACTAAAAGTTTGATCTTTTATCTAAAAAATCGATGCAAAATCGTTTGTCTCCTATTGTCCCCTTCTGGAGCAAACCGCATTTTAAAATAGGAAGTTTGCATTTTTTATCAAAGAGCGTAACAACGGGAGTTGCTTATGCCAATGTTTATATTTTTACATTAACCTATCTCCATTTGATGAAGTTTGTCAGAAGTAGATAATTTATCATCTCCATGCGAAGCGCTAGGAGTGGACGGTAATTTATTGCTAGAACGAAATAGACATGAAGAGAAAGTGTATTGATAGTTCCGTATATGGCAACGGCAGGCTTTGAAAATTGAAAGATCAAGTTTGAAAACGAGCGGAGGGCATTATTGAACGGTAGTATCCGATCAGGCACATAACCCTTTACCATACTACCCCATGCAGGATAGGCAAGAGGAGGAAATCCCCTTGACTGGCAAAAGGTGATGCAACCGGTCGGGCTCTTATACTACCTATTGCTTTTTTCTGAATCATTAACCTCGTTCAGAGAACACGACAATTGGATACTTTGGTTTCATAAGAGAAAACAATCGCTTCTAACGCTCATGCGCTCATGTGCATTTATTCGTTTTGTTATCAAATGGCGGTTCATTCTGTTCAATAAGCTCGAATACAATTTGTCATGATTGTGTAGATGTGCGTGGTGTTGACTGTCTACCAGTTTTTTTTGTGAATAACGCACGATCGATCGATATCGGGAAATCGACGTGAACTGTTTCTTGAATGGTGACCGCCCACCGACATATTCAGACGTCCGGAAATTTGTATATAACGACCATCAAGAGATACCAGGAGATCTTCGATCGCAAACCGTGTAAAATCCGGTCGACTAAGTAAGTACGAATCATCAAGGCCGTGAGGTAGCAGATCCAGCGCAAAAAGAACCCCTTAATACGGAAGCTGATCTCGACTTTTCTACGGGAATCGTTCAAACCATTCTCAACAGGGACCTTGGATGGATGGCTTACAAAAAACGTTAGGTCCATTGAAGCTACCACCAGAAAGAGGTCGGATAAAGCCAGGTTAGTACTCGCTCGGCACGCTGATCACGGTTTCATTTTTTCAGTCGAGAAACTATTTGTGCTGGAGTAGCACCACGATGCGCAAAATGGTCAATTGTGGGCGACAACGTTCCTCAGTTCCAAAATGCAGCGTCAGTATTGGTTTGGAGGGCTGTTTGCAAGCGAGGTAAGCTTCCCTTGGCATGCATCGAGAAAACGTAAAAATCAACGTGGCACACTACAAAACGGAGGTGTTGGAGAAAGTTGTTGCCCCAAATCGACGGCAACTACAGAGATGACCACTATGGCGTAGCAGGATGGTGCGCCAGCCCGCACAGCAAATGTGGGTCATTTTTTGACATTACTTAATAAATTAAAAAATAATAATACGGTACACTCGTACCTCATAGCATCCCATAATCACCGCAATATATTTTATAAGGGGTAAATCGAATAGTAGTTTCAAATATACTTTGACGTAAAATTAAGTATGAACGTTGATTAAACAAATCCAACGCAAACTTTATTTCAATATGGAATGTTAAAAGTGCATTTTGAGATCAAACTCTGACAGAAAGATCATTCTTGACGTACAAACGAATGTTGCGCTTAACTCCACTCATCAATTTCTGCACAATAGCCTGACTACATTTCTCCCTCGCAGTATTCCAAATTATTTTTAACTAGTCCATGTTCTGATAATTCTCTTGACAATTGCCCAATAACGTTCAGTTGGGCGGAGCTGCGGACTGATTGGTTGGTTGATGTTCTTTTCCACGTAATCGATATGGTTTTCCTCCAATCATTCCATCGTCGAACGAACATAGTAGACAGATGCCAAATCCGGCCAGAACAGTGGTGGAGTTGTTGGAGTGTCACCCCGTTCGGCGCGAGTAGCAAAATGGTCTCTCACTCTTTTGTGTACATTTAATTGAACTTTGACAGGCAAGCATTACTTTTTGTTTACATCACTTGACAGTGCAGTGTTAAAAACACTTCGACAATAACATACTCAAAAATCAGTTACTATTTTTTCACATCGTTTAATGGATCATATTGTAGAAATGTCTCATTTAATAACTGTGGGTGTACTTTACAGGCTCTGCGAAAAGGTATGGCGAAATTTCGTGTTAGTTAAAAAGCTTAATAGATCAAGAAGCTTTTAAAAAATTATTTAAAACATTATACGTTAATTCTGCTTCTTTTCCATTTTTTTTAGATGTTTTTTTTTTTGGTTTTTTAGATAGCGTTTACTATCTCCCAGGTTTTTGATCGATATCAACATCCACAGTTATTGATTGAGAGTTTTGTTATCCTATAATAGGAATTCGAGGACATGTTTAAGCCAACCAAAATTTAAAAAAAAATACCTAGTCGGCCATCAAACTCATTGTCTTAGTCCTGGTTATATTGGGACACTACCGTCTAGTCTATCTGAGTCACACGGTCTCTATTGTAGAAGTGAATGATACATGACAATTCTTTTCATGTACCTCATAAATTCAAACATTCGTTTCACTTTTTTCGCTTTGGACTCAAACTTTGCGAAGCAAGCAGCTAGTAAAATAAAGCACACATTTACAAAAACCGTGAGATATTCTCACTGCGCTTCAATTGAATCAAGAACAGCAATCTCCCTGCGTCGCTGCATAATTGCGTGAGCTAACAATAGGTGCTGGAACTCATTTGCTGCGCATTTAGTGAATGAGTCATTTAACAGGTACCATTGAATGCAAAAAAAAACACCCCAAACGACTTCCATAAATATTCATCCAGGGAAAAACTTGGACCCCCAGCAACGACAACGAAACTTATCTGAAAGAACTTCAGAACATGAATGGTCAACGGTCAAGTGATGCTGAACCAGAGGTCATTTTGAATCCATCTTCAATTGACGTGCAATCAATTTGCATCAAAAATCACCCGTTTTGGCTTTGGTCAGCAGACTCAGACATTTTTTTTCCTCTATTCACCCGACCATCAATTATGTTTGTGAGCTTTAATAAAGCGTTTTTAATAGCACTCCATTAACCAGCATCAGGAAGGGTATCGACATGGAGGCCATCAAAAATGGAAAGCCAACTCAAGGGAGTGAAAGATCACTCGCCATCATTAGGGCTAATTACCGGACAAGCGCCGTCGTTCAAGGTGGGAAATTTGAGAAAATTATCCGCCTCGTAGCAAGAAACGGCTTGGACTTGAATTATTAGGTCGCACAGAGATGTAAAGTTGAAGGTGTAGCTGCTATACCACATAGCGGAATCTATTGGATTGCACAAAAGCCTCCCAATAACAGTTCTGTGTATAAGTCGGACACAGCGTACTTAGAGTTGTTTCGCACGCTAAGTAACTTCGAGGTTAGCCATAAGGCGTTGCCATTGACGAGATCTATTATAAGTAAGAGGGGCTTCTCGTCTCACTTTAATTATAATGCAGAAACATTGTCTTCGATAATTATAGATATTAATTCCTATCGAATACACATTTGCAACACGTGCAGTTTCTTCAACATCAACACCTAAAGCAACTACCAAATACACATATTCAAGCAATTTCTCAAGATAGCCTTCATACAGCTTCATTCTTGTTAAAGTCATGCGTTGCATTAAAACATTTGAAGGGTGATCTCCCCTCCATATTCTTGAGTAGTTTCAGTTTGCTTAGCAGCATCCATCTTCAGCCTAATATATCCTTGGATAGAAACACTGGGGAGAGGAGAAAATCAATAAAGCACAACACATTCGAAGCGAACGATAAGCGACTTGTCGTAATGATAGAAATAGCGCACATTTTCCCCCTATTGTTTTCCGAAGCAAAAAGGACTGTTACCTTTCGTCTTACGGCATAAAATCTGTCTCATCAAAGGGAGGAAGGTTTATTATTTATATCTCCAATTTGTCGGTGAAAGACTCATAAGTCCCCCTCTCGGTGTTGATTTCCGGCATGATTTCAAAACTGTTGTGTGTATAATAATCATGAATGATGCACAGCACACGTAGGTGAATGCAGTCTGGAAAGTGGACTTGATAATAAATGATAAGAGTCCGTTGTGTAATCTTATCGTTTCCTTATTTACAGTGGAAACAGGTGAAGGTTGGATACGATAACGTGGTGAGTAAATTGAAAGATAGGCTATGTTTGTTTGTGGCTTGATAAGATATAATATTGACTTTTGAGGAAACAAACAGCAAACAATAGAAGCTTTGGGGGATAAGTATGCCTAGGTGTAAGGGATTATTGTTTTATAGAGTACTTTTTAACAAGTTTGCTTTATTACAATTATATTATACTATAGAAATTACTTGCTTCGAACAGAACAAAATAAAAAAAGGTGGAACGGTTCACAATCTATTTCAGTAGCGGTAATTTGAGTAACTAAGCAGCTCAATAAGAAAGTAGAAAACAACTGCAAACTTCTTGCTGAAAGAAAATAGGAATGGTAGGATTCTTGCTCCAATACTTAGAGTTTGGCCACGACTATTTCAAATATGATCACACAAAATAACAAACGTAAATTTGATAAATTGAAGGTATCCACGGTATAATTACATCACTTTCAAAAACCTGTAACGTTTTTCCCATTTGGTTAATTTAAATGACATTTTGAGTGAAATGGTCTCAGTTTGATTGTTTACACTGCGTGAGTATCATTGTGAATTTTTTAGTATTTTCTATATCTTTAGTGATCGGAGAGAAGTTGGGAACACAATAATCGACTATTTCTCGTGTTTCAACACTTTTCGAAGAGCGTTTAACTGTCGATCGGAAGCAAGTGTGTGGAAGAAAATGTGTTCTGCACATTGTTAAGGATCACAAGAGAGTGGTATCCTGCCTTCGAACATAAGCCCAACTACCACCTTGATCAAAAAGATCCCGAAATCACCGTCGTGTGGCGCTCTCCGTCACCCGATTTGAGTTTTCTTTTCTTTTTAGGTTGCCACATCTGTCATTGACACTCTATGAATTTTTTAACTTGATAGCTTAACATTTGTAAAATTTACGCCGTATTGAGTACATCTGCGTTTGGGTGTGTACTCGATTTTGTACAATTTTCAAAAGTAGAATTGAATTTGCAACAACGAGTTTCTATTGAATTATTTTGCGTTAAACAGGGTTCCAATGCTGCGACGACATTGCATATGTTAGAAAAGTGTTTCGGCAACGATACTCCGAAGAAAACAGTCGTTTATCAGTCACATGAACGTTTCAAAAGTGGCCGTGAGTCCATGAACGATGATCAGAGAAGTTGTCAACATCGAAAACCGATATTCATATTCATATCCGCCAAACTCGCCAGAACTTCACTAAATAGAAAAATTCTGGGCGATTATGAAGGGCAAGCTTCGGAAAACAGGGAAAGTTGTCAAAAACGACAAGGATTTGAAGAAAGAGTGGATGAAGTGTGTAAGAAAGATGGCCTAAGGGTTGCACAGGATTTGATGGGTAGCGTTAAGTCTAAGGTGCGGGCTGGTTAGGAGAGGAGGTTGAATAAACCTAAATAAACTTTGCAAAAACATAGCTAATATGTGTTTATTTATTCCCTGAGAGTTTCAAAAATATGCGACATAAATGATTGTTTGTGATCATTTAGGTCGGTTGCATTTTTTTCGAGTTGAATCTTTTATAACGTTTTCCTTACTAGATTCAGCAAAAGCACAGTGTTTCCCTATCACCGATTACTAATTCGAGCAACTGAGGTCTCATGTGCAGTAGCGAACGATATATATTGGACTGCATCTTCGCCACATGCTTCAAACCCTCGACTGTCTTCACGGTGACCAAATCCGTCCTCTTCAGGACGATTAATTATTTTTTCCTTGATTTTGGAGTCACCCCAAACTTTTTTTAATATTAGGATGTGTTTGATTAAAAATTTAGATTCAGCACACAAAATTAGCTATAGATGACAATTTCAGCATAATTCAACTTATCTTATTTCTTCGTTCGGTTATTTCATAGAGCGAAGTCAATGTACATAGGCGCGCAGTGAGGTGATTAGACTAAGCATATATAAACGATAGTATGGCCCTTAAAGCTTATATATAGATAACCTTCTAGAGAATCCTAGTCCAGATTACTTCAAGGTTATTAGTTCTTGTAATTGAAGGAAATCTCAATCCTTATTATATTTTATACCTTGTTAAAAGTGACAATACTCGGATTGAGCCACCGAAGATGAACTTGAGACAAGACAACATGGGTTAGTATTCACCTTTGTGAATTCTTACGAGCACTATCTATTTAATGTTTTATGTTTTATACATTTTATAAGTGGAATCAGTATCGGTTAGTACCGGAGTCATTGTTTGTTTTCTTTGCAACCAGTATCGAAATCTTTATTTTCTGTGCAATGAATCCAGTTTTGACTGATAAAGGGACGCGCCTTTGACGAGTGCTCTCAGTCTTAAAAGGGTATAAATAGAAAAAAAAAACTTTCAATAAAACTCGATTCTTTGCCATAATAACATAAACTAACAACTGTAACAAAACCAAGTACTTTATCATTTCTCGACAGAAAAGCATTTTATACATTAAGCATTAAGCAATAGCCCTCCGCTCAATTTCAACTGCTTCTATATTTCACAAGCCTGCCGTATTCTATCAAAACTTTCTCTTCACATCTTTGTTTCTAGCAGAAATTACTGTCCACTACTAGGGTCCATGTTTTTTTTTTTTTTTTTTTAATCTTTATTTTACGTCGGCCTATTTCCTCACATGGTGACAATCACCGACGCCAGGAAGACGACTCCACCACCTGGACCCTACCTAACGACTCATGAATATGAACCGGGACCAACGGCTTTACGGGGTCCATGTTGATGAGAAGATATTTCCAATTTCAAAACAATATAATTAATTATCGTACCTTACACAATAAAAACATAATTAGTAATGTATTAAGCATTGACCACGTTGCACAAATTCGTAGGTGTTACCCGCCCTAGATTGTTGACCGAGTACTGTAGACATCCATCGATAGAAGCAGTATTTGAGGATTAATCACTGATTCTATCGATGGATGTGATAAACTCTCCAACAATCGAAAACATTCCTAGCCACACCTTTGCAACTGATGAGGATACGAAGGATTGTCAGTTTTTTAAAAGAGATGCATCAGACTAACTTAAAAGAGATGCAAAGAACTCTTCGATCCCTGAGAAGTACTATGGAAAGGTTGAAATTTGTTGTACGGAGGGGTGGACGGGTCTAGGATTGAACCCACGACTGCTACACCGAACCCGCCCGCCAATGAGATGGCAGGCGACAGTTGTGCAAAAATCTGAAGGTTTTTATTGATAATGATAATGACTATGTCAGTTATGTATTTTTTTGAAAATGTGTTGCTGCACAGTGCTAAGCCTAATAGTACGTTCACACTATAGCTTATATTCCGTGATATAGAGTATCATGATATCAAATGACATGTACATTATTTTCAGTGAAAACTAGATGTATAGTTACTGATATCAAGATACTCTATATCACGTAATATAAGCGGTAGTGTGAACGTACTATACTATAAAACAGTAGTACTAATAAAACTTGTTGCCTTGTGAGGTTCGTAAAAGTCAAATCAGAGCGCTAAATTAAATGACAAAAAAATGTGTCACACCAATATAGCAATTTTCACAACCATATCTTGAGAAACCTTACGATTCGGAAAAATCAATTTTACTTATATTGATTCACAAATCGTTTTATGAAATAAATGAAGTCATGCAAGTGTCTGCAAGCTACTGACTGCACGCAGATTGCTCGAAAACATGTTTATTTGTCTTCATCGCTCTTTTGCTAAGAGCCTCACAAATCGAAGCAACCGTTAGACCTAAAATGTTACATGACTTCACGCTGCCGACTAGGTCCATTGTTGACAGATGAAAATGTATTATTTTTCCTCATATATGTTCCATTATGGGCCTCCAATCTCCCACTCATCAATTTTGTCCATCTTGTTTCATGAAATAAACGAAGCCATGCAAGTGTGGGCAAGCGATTGGTTGCTCGTAGATTCCTCGAAAACATATTCACTTATCTTCATTGCTGTATCGCTTAGTCTCTCGACAACCGAAGCAACTTTAGGGTCTTTTTTCAATTATTAGTTTCGCTCATATGGCTGAGTGGCTTCCACTAAGAACCGCTATGTTGTCGGGCACGGTTTGAATCTTGATGACGAATTTAAGAATTTTTTTTTACTCATATGAGCCATCATTGGACTCCAATCTCACACTCATCCACTAATGCTCTGCACCATCAGACGCACACATTGAATTTTTCAATGCAAATGGATATGGATATTTTGCCCACAGCCAATGTTGCATTTTTTCACGTCACGATGCATAGCATGAAATGAAACAAAATCATACAAAATCGGAAAGCAATCTTGTTTTTTTTTATTAAGAGTGCAGCTACTACACACTACCAAAGCTCATCATGATGGTGCTCGAAGACCATCTTATGCGAGCATCCTTTTGAACATAATAATTTCGGAAGCAGTGGTGGTAAATGTACTGTATTTTGTCATTCTTTTTTTATTTAACATTTTACGGCCAAATTGAACACACGCTAAAAAAAAACCTGGCATGCAAGAAAATGTTCGGACATTTTTGTAATGTTTTCCACAGGCGACGAAACATTTCCGCTTGCCGCCAGCCAGTTTAAAAAAAAGTTGCAACATAGATTTATGCCGCTCAGAATTTCAATGGTTGCTGGCTTGTTACTACATATATATGATGTTGGAATTGGATTATAAGAGTGTATACAAACAAATCCTAACCAAATATTACCAAATAAGAGCGTTTTTAATCAAGCTATTTAAAACAACCACACGCAATTTCTAAACTGATTGAAAATGTCAGCGAAAATTGGCAACATTTGTCTCTTTTTTTAATTTCTATCGTTCGCGTTCACTTAAACCGTTACTAAAAGCGATTGTTAGTGTGTCGCCCCCAAAATATCGCCGCAGACAACTCATTAGAAAAAATGTACATTTACCACCACTGTTCGGGATACATGATTTCACATGAAATCATTGTTTACATTCTCCGATGTATGTCAAAGACGAATTACGTCTCGTCTTATATTTATAATTTCAAAGTGTGTATAGTTTACATAGAAAGAGGCAACCATAAGCACTGTTGATTACATATGTAACTGTAAATCTTTCTAGTATCGCAATATAAAATTACATTCTAAATTATAATAAATGTAACCTGAACATTTTTGATAAATTGGATAATAACTCATTTCTAAATATTTTGAGACCCTAAAAAACATGGATTTAACCATTCCATACCATTATATTAAAGTACGAAAATAGTTCCGGGAATGTCATGTTAATGTTTGCTTTCTTTGTATGCAAGGTATTTCGTTGATGATCAAGCTATTAATGTGAGCAAACACTTTTCAAAATTTGAATTCGATAAAGATTTTTCATTAGGGCCTAACTGAGAAACGTAAACAATGTCTTTTTCCGCGAATTTCTCGTCATTGAAAAACTCGCCTAATCAATCCACCACGGTCATTTCGAAAAGGAAGAGTTCTCCTATCCGATAGAATTGGAGGCTTGCATGGGTAGCCTTTGTGCCACGAGAAATTGACGGAAGAAGCCATTGTTTACGTTCGTCAGTTAGGCCCTAATGAAAAATCTTTGTCGAATTGATCGACGCAATAATTTCGATGATGTTTTACTCAGCTTAACAGCATAAAAAGGGTTTTTAGCCAATCGTATTTTTTTACTTTTTCCACAGGTAGTTTTATAAAAACTTTAGAACATATTTTATTTAACACTGCTTGGCAGGTTTTATGATAACCATATACATAAAAAATATTGAAAGCTCTGAATTTTTGAGTTACAGCTTATAGGTGGCATTTAGTGTGGCATTTCTGAACGGAAAAAAATCCGTGCTCTGATCCGTAAACTGTAGTCATGAATTCGAGAACAAGAAAAAATAAACCGTGAACTGAATCTCGTTATCATGAACTTAAAAACGTTTAAAGGGAAAAATCCTGAAAACGTGAACTAGTTCACGGTCCGTTTTCATTTTCGGGAACACTTTTTTTTCTGTGTGCATATAAAACGATAGAACAGGATACCATTTCATGAAACTGTCCTTCGATTTATCTAAAATACTTAAATGTAGCAAAACATTCTCACCATCACAGCTAGCTCAAATGCAAGTTACTCTTTGGCAGCCACAACCTGTTAACTCACGCGTCAGCAAACCGGAACTGTTTATAGAAACCATATTAACTTGCAGGAAGCACGGTGACCAACTTTTCATGCGACGACAACGGATGGATACGAGCCAACCACCTGTATGTGTAATAAAGTAGTCATTTGCCATCAAACGCCGCTGGGTATATTATTCCAGTTTTGATCATTTTTTCTTCATGCTGATGAGCACATATCCCCACAGCTTCTTGATGTGGGAAAACCGACTGCATTTGTTTCCCGCGTCATAAGGCAATAAATGTTACATATTGTCGCCAACCTGATGGGAACGATCTACCGGTAAACCCTAAAATCCACTGATTACCCAACGGTTGCTGGCGTATGTCCGGGTAATGATAGACGCAATAATTATCAGCAAACCGCAGCATCCAGCTGCGTTAGTAGGTAACAGGAAGAACATGTCATTACATAACAGTACCTCTCTAATTGATTGCCGGATAGACAGCGGATGGACGGCTACTTGAGATCTTACCAGCCGGTGATTCTACTAGCATTAAGTTCCTACCTACCTACGTGCCTACAACGTATTTGTGTATGCATGTAGGTTAGGTACACACACGGCGATTGGTGATCACGCATGAGATGATTGCTACTGTAGAGCTGCTTCTGTTTTGCCTTATCCAAATGTGAAGAAAACATCCACCATTCCCACTTCCATAAACACGTTGTGATCGTGACTCTGGCACACTGGAGTTGTTGGAACTAGATGGAAGCGGAATGCTGGCATGAAAACAACAATGGAGCACCATTGCGTCAGTCGGTCATTGATATATTCATCAGATTAGTTCTTAGAGTTACTTGTCATCCAGAACATCAAAAATCCTATAACTTCATGTAAACTACATGAAGGGTTTTCCCTTAACATCAATGTTTGACAAACCGTAAACTCAACTCGATAATAAACTCATCATAATTATTTGTAGATGCTTTTGTCAACACATTTCACCGAAGATCTCGACCACCCCCGGTCCGTCGCACACATTCTAAATTTCGTCGTTCGACACATAAAGCATGATTCACGAACGTAATCAACGTTTGGCTCCAAATCAGTTGAGATGCAATACTGGAAAAGGGCAATTAGCGACTTGATAATGTCATTATTTACCGTTGGGAGTGCCAACAACTTTGTGGAAAATCGCAAATGGGATATGGGTCGGAAAGGAAATTCATATAAAAAGAAAAATCTAATCTGATCCACCTATGGTAAGACTTGACCCTTCTGACGTATTTTAGTTTCAGAAAAAGTGAGCGGTGGTTCAGTTTTCCAGGTCATCCGAAACAATGAGTCACCAATGTTGGTTCACTGTAGCTTGGGAACATCTTATGGCCCTATATTGATCTTACTCGAAATGATGTGTTGAAATACGAATACATTGGTTTCTTTATATTTCGACATTTGATAGACGAATAAAGGTGAGATAAGCACATCATTATTTTAATTTTCTCCTGTCAGTTTATGTCAATGCTATGTTCTTCAATCCATTATTTAAGGAGAAAATATTCAAAAGCCAATATCATGCATACAGGAGAAAACAAAACTGGTCTCGCATTAGTGAACAAAACTCACGATAAGCTAAATTGCTATAACACTTGAATTCATGACTTAGTTCTCATTAATGTGATCTAATGAAACTTATTTTAAATTGGTTCATGTTTGTTTAGCGCGACTAACAGTCTCGTAACGTTGAAGAAGATAAAACATAAAACTGTCAATTCATGATCCCACCACCTATATCCGTGAATTCAGATCACGCAAAACTGCAGCTGTCATTTCGCTTGTTTTATTATGATGATTATTTCAACAAAGCTGTTTCATCTACATTCAGGAGAAATCTGCTTTGATGGGAGGTTCCCCGACGCCTAAAGCTTGAGTCATTCAATATCTGAACGCAAAAAACGCATCTACCTTGGAACCATGTTATTGAAATAAAAATGAAGATTATTTATTGCACTTTAAAGGAAAAACAGCAAAAAAATATTCCGATTTGGTTTTGATGAAAGCTTGAACTTTTCTTCGAGAACCACTCTTCATATTTTGCACACTCTGTTATCTAACTTGAGCAGCCATTTTGTTCCATCACTTCATCTCTGTTGCAACCCATTTCAACTTTCCACTCTTCTTCAACTTCTGTTTGATAATTGCCCAATATTTATCAATTGATCGGAATTTAGGGCAGAAGGGTGGGTTGATGTCCTTTTCGAAGAAATTCACCCCGTTTTCTTGATACCACTGTACTACTTCTCCGCTGTAGTGGTATTTTTTTTTTTTTTTTTTTAGAATTAAACAACAAAACCAAAGTTTAGGTTCTAAAGGTGTTAAATAGGAAAAAATTACAATAAGAAACGAGTACATAACCTCTTAAGTGGAGTCAAGACACAAACATAAATAAGTAAAAATAAAATAATTAAAGCTATACACTATCTTAACTACGTGCGTCAATTGATCTAAAAACGGTAGAAAATCTCCGACGAAGTGCGTTCCGCGTCAGATGGAAATCGAAAATGGACGCCACCCTATTGAAGGTTCGCTGCAACCCGTGAATAGCGCTATTCAACCCATAGTTGGTGCGGCGAAAAGGAAGCCTGAGCATGGAGTTGTGACGCATTGGCCTTGGCTGTACGTTGATGCTAATCTGTTGAAGGATCCTTCCGCAGTCGATTCTTCCTTGTAGCACATCTGCAACAGTTAAAGCTCTACAGACATCTCTACGGACCCGCAGAGGCTCCATGTCAACCAACTGACACCGACTTTCGTAGCTAGGAAGACGAAAAGGGTCGCTCCAAGGAAGTCTACGAAGTGCGAACCGAAGAAAACGGCGTTGAATAGATTCGATTCGCTCGGCGCCATTATCATAGCATGGACTCCAGACCGCTGAACAGTACTCCAGTGTCGAACGAACGAGAGAATAATAGAGCGATTTTAGGCAGTGAATGTCGCTGAAGTTCTTCGCAACCTTGAATATAAAACCGAGTGTCCTTGAAGCTTTGTCAACAACATACGATAAATGTTGCGTGTACGTCAGTTTCGAATCCAGCTGAACACCTAGGTCTTTAACGCACTGCGTTCGTTCGATGGTCGTTCCGAGAAGATGGTAGTTGAACAGAATTGGTTGTTTCTGACGTGAGAAGGTTATCACTGAGCACTTGGCAGGGTTGACCACCAACCGATTTAGAGTACACCAATCAGCAAAGGCATCAACCTGCGCTTGGAGTAAAAGACAGTTGGCGGTTGAACAGATTCGCATAAAGATTTTCAGGTCATCAGCAAACGACAGGCGGGGCCCTCCGATAACATAGTGTACGTCGTTGAAGTATAAAAGAAATATCAACGGTCCCAGATGGCTACCCTGCGGTATCCCGGACGTGGCACAGAAACTCCTTGAACGAAGGTCACCCAAGGCAACTGTCAATTGACGCCCTGTGAGATATGATCGAAACCATCTTAAAAGATTACCACCAACTCCTAGTCTGTCAAGTTTAGCGATCGCGATATCATGATTCAACTTGTCGAAAGCTGCCGTTAAATCTGTGTAGATCACGTCCGTTTGGCATCGAGCGATCATACCATCAGTGATGTACGACGTAAGGCACAATAGGTTTGTAGTTGTGGAACGCCCTGGTGAAAATCCGTGCTGGTCGTCACTTAACAACTGCTTGCAATGTGTAAAAAGTGAGTTCTTAACGACCAGTTCAAAAAGCTTCGATACAGCGCTTAACGATGTGATTCCTCGGTAGTTGTTCACGTCCCGCTTGCTTCCTTTTTTATATACCGGAAACATGTCCGCCATTTTCCAGCAATAAGGAAATGTACCGCTAGAGAGGGACATCTGGAATATCTGATGAAGTGGATACAGAAGACAAGCCATGTTCTGTTTCAGAAAAACCGACGGAACCCCATCGGGTCCGGGCTTAAGCGATGTTTTAAGGTGTAATGCCGCGTTCGAGATTGATTCTGAATCCACATCAACTAGGCTGAGTGTTTGATTTGCCAAGGGAACATTGTCGGCGGCAGCGTGAACAGAATGACTTGTTAGTCTCTCGTCTTCATAAACACTGGCAAATTTTACCGAGAACAGATCGCAAATTTCCTGTTGAGTGCCAGCAGTCTCGCCATTATAGAACATGGATGAAGGTAAGCCCACTGGTACCTTGCCAAATCAGACCAAAATTTTACAGGTCTTAACAGGTCCATCGTGAGTTTTAATGTACGGAAGAATACGTGTCTTCAGACAATCCTGCTTGTACATTTTGGAATCCATAGTCTTGTTTGTCACAAAACCCTGGGCTTCCGTTACAGCTTCTGCTCGTGCAGCTCTGTCTGGCGGCCGGAACCAAACATCCGTTCGACACACTCGCCTTTCTCCAGAAGGAAGAAGATGTTGTGCGGCTGTATCTGGAAGACAAGAAGTGCCTCACGATGACCAACTTCTTTGCTCCGAGGTGGAGCTGGTAGAGCGAACGAACCATCGAGCTTAGCTACTTGACGGCTTTTCCTATGGCTGCTGCGACTGATAACGCTGTCAATTTATTTCTGTACACAACAGGGTTGCTACAATTGGCGATGCATTGGTGGATTCATAATTTTAGCCTGATTGGAGAACATCGATAAAATCAAGAGTTGCGTTACTCGCATAATGAGCCAAAACTGAGAGAGTCATAGTAAAATATGTTTCCTGATTCTTATAACAGAACAGCGTAATTATGTTATATGTCAATCTACGCTCTGGGGACGACTCCGGCGTAGTGGTTAGCATCCATATCATGCCAAAGTCACGAGTTCGAATCTCACCACCGGAGAAGCTACTCATAAAAGATATTGAGTAGAAATTTCGAATAACAAAGAAACAAATAAAAAAATACGCTCTTGAGAAGGCCTTAAGCGGCGTATTTTGGTTCTTGAGCTAGATCTGTTGGCGAGAAAAAAAATCTGATAAGTTTTCTTTCACCACCCGTTCTTATATTCTCAGACATTCTTATCTTTTCCGAGAGCAAGTAATGGCGCTATAACCATCAGCCATATAGGGCTTGGACTGTAGTTAATGCTTGGGCCCCAACCGTTCGAAGAAAAATGGAGCATAACCTAACCTTTTTAGACTAGATGCTCCCAACGACCAATTTTAAATAAATTTTTGTTCTGTACACCAAACAGGGCATTCTGTTTAACTATTCTCTCCGACTATTCATTTCCTTTTCCTTTGATATCTACTGACGGCTACATGGGTTCCCAGTGTTCTTAAGATGGATACCAAATCCTCCCTATCGCCAGTGGACGTGGCCAGGTGAGCGATCAAGGAGTGTTTTTGTGGAGATTATTGTGTGAAGAAATGAATCATTAACTGAATTCGTTTCATGGCGACATGCAATGTCTTCAACGAATTATTCCTCATCGTAGCTACATCACAAAGTGTGCAAACATCAATGCTAATACTCATGCTAATGCAAATAAGCTAGATCTGTTGGCTAGGAAACATTTTTAAGATTTATTTATCATTAAAAATGTACTGTAACCCCACGTGTATTGCATTTGACAGTTCTAGTATAGTAGAGTATAGTTATCATGTCAATTTCAAAGCAATCCATCAATTCTATATGGAGAAATTTATGTTGATATGATTTTTATGATTTTTGACAATAACTTTGTAAGGGCCATTTCACCTCAATTTTTTTTAAGCAAAAATCTGATAGTTTGCAAAGATATTTCTTATGTAGGCAAACGAGCTCTGAACATTTCAGCTTGATTTTAGAACATCAAAACAACTAGAAGTTGCGTTTCTCACGAATTGGCTCTTGATTGTTGAGGTGCTTTTTCTATTACTAATACGCCGATTTTCAACTCTTTAGGCCCGCCCACGATGGATACATTTGAGATCCCTCGACGTAAATTTAACAGAAAACATATGAGACAACTGTGAAAAACATACAAACGCAAACGCAACGGAGCAATAATGTGACAAGCCTTTACCCTCACAAATCAGCTGTTTTAGTCCAGAATCAATACCAAACTGCGCTCTAAGTCCTTTAAATTAGCCAGGTTTACACAAATATTATTTGAAAATCAAGCAAACGACTCCAGAACTAGCATTGTTTGGAATCGTTTGGAAGCATATGTAATACTCAAATTCCGAAATAAATTATTATTTTGGGATTTTTGTCTTCGATTGAGAATAACCGTATCACAATTTGTTGGACGAATGCTCCAAAATCACTAGTATAAAGGACGAAAAAACTGCTTAGCTAAGCTTAGAAACAACACTTAAATAAGCACATACATTTTAATAGGCTTGCTTTTCGTTGAGTGTAGAATAATGGCCTCCTTTTTCTCTTTTTAATAATCAGTTACTTAATAAGCTACATAAACTACAATCTGTCGTCGATCTATGTCGACTGCTAATTTTCCACGCGATATGTATACCTTTCCTTGTAAGAAGGGTAAATAGTGGAACTGTGTCAACATTGAAACTGAACACCGCTGGACGATGACATCACAAAGAGGGACGATTTTCCGTAACCGTCTCACAATGCAAACAGCTTCAAACTAGGTCACTATAATTGAATTTAACATTACCATTATCTCGCCACATTGGAAGTAGGTTTTGGAAAACAATTCATATAAATGTGGGCTAATAGTTTCAGCCCTAGGCAGCATAATGAAACCTTTCCGAACTAACCACACTCCAAAATTCATTTGAAACCTACACTGAACCTTCCTAGCAGATAAATGGATAATGAATGTGGGAAAACGTTGCATCAATCTTCGTAGGGCAACGTTCTCACACTTTACTGCTGTTGAAGAAAAAAAAAACCCATAACAATCTAATATGAAAATCTCTGCTCAGGTAACCAACGTGACGCTGCGTTCACGTCTGTAGTGGACGGTCGACATGGATAATCAACTTCCAGCGTTGTTTCCAAGTTTCAACACATTCTTTATAAAAACAACCGTGGCAATCGCATCACGAGAACTTTAACCGTGCACTGCAACAATACGCTTCTGGTTGTAGTTTATCTACCAAATAGCGCCAGCCAGTAGCCTAATTGCATTTTATTGCGTTTCTTTTCAATTTTAAATTCCCTCTGGTGAAGCTAGGAGAGCTAACTAAGGGCAGTTTAAACACGACATTTACCAACTCCCAATGATGATGCATCTGTCTGTACTTTAGTGACAGAATTTGAGAGACGCGTATATCCTCCTAAGATGTTGGAAATAGAACGGAGGTCGCCGTTTAAGTTTTATGTTTAGCTTTCATTTCAAAGAAAATAGTTTGCATTTTACGACCACCCCAAAACGGATGCAATTCATCCATAAATTTCATATAAATTTTACGTTTACTTGACAGACTAATTTATATGGAATAAATTTTACTGACGCTTGCGATAGCACTTCAAATCAGAATGATTTCATTAAAGGGTTCATTTTGAGTAGGAATATTCAGTACTAGGAAAAAGATAGCTTAGAAGCTTAGAAGAAGAAAAATCAGAGGATCTGAAAACTTAATGGACCAGAATTTTAATTACAGCTTTAAAGCTTGTATAGTATGAAAACAAAATCACAGGCTCCATTTTCGTAACGTGGGTGATCTGCTTCTGGACCGCCTCACTGGGACATGAGATTATTTACCGAAATCTCACCCTAGTGTGAGTGCACACGGGAAAAAAAAACAACTTCCAAAATGAGCGAAATGTTACAAGATTTCGTGAGAATAGTGTGTTTTCATGTTATGAAAATGAACGATGAATATAATATGCATAATTCGATGACCTAATATTCTATCGAAAAGGAAAGATACCGTATCATGCACTATCCGAGTTGAAAACATGAGCGAAATACCAGAAGCTGAGAACTGTATACATAAATCTTGCATAACTTGTTTATCGACCCCTAATGTAAACAAATGTAAATAAAACTCGCCTCGAGATATGAACCTGGATTGGTGAGAAGAGTTGTTATTGTATCTTTGATCTATTTCACAACACCTTATGGTTCTTGATAAGGTGAGTAATTAAATTAATCATTTTTCAGTTCGAAAAAAACCTACGCGAACCTACGGTTCGCAGCTTGTCGCTATATTACAAAATCATGAACAAGTGTCATGCATTCATGACGCAAATAAACTTGTTGTTTCGTGAGTATTTGTTCATGTCAACGATAACGGATTAGTTCATTCAATAACCTTTGTTAAAAATATCGCGACTTGTTTCGCGCAACCAAAAACAGAGTTATAGAATGTCATTTAATCATCATTAAATGTTTCACAGGATTTTGACAGAAACACGCCAGTTACTTGTAAAGGGCGATACGGTCAAAATTTGGTCAATATCAACTTGACGTATTTCTTTAAATTTTGCATTTAAAAAACCTGAACACCCCTCATTTTGAAGGTGTGTGTGTGTGTAGAATGTTGCTCCTATTTTGATTTTGGAATTCACTCTTCAGTTGTCAAAATGCCGTCCAAGCAAGAAGAGCAGCGTATCAAAATTTTGCTCGCGCATCGCGAAAATCCGAGCTACTCGCACGCAAAGTTGGCAAAATCGCTAAAAGTTGCCAAATCAACCGTTACAAATGTAATTAAAGTGTTTGGGGAACGTTTGTCGACAGCCAGGAAGTCTGGATCGGGGGGAAATCGAAAACCGGAAGCCGCTGAGACGACAAAGAGAGTTGCCGGTAGTTTCAAGCGAAACCCTAACCTATCTCTCCGAGATGCCGCAAATAAGCTGGGTGTATCGTCTACAACCGTGCATCGAGCCAAAAAACGAGCCCGACTATCGACTTACAAGAAGGTAGTGACTCCAAATCGCGATGATAAACAAAATACGACGGCCAAAGCGCGATCCCGGAGGCTGTACACGACGATGCTGACGAAGTTTGACTGCGTGGTAATGGACGACGAAACCTACGTCAAAGCCGACTACAAGCAGCTTCCGGGACAGGAGTTTTATACGGCAAAAGGAAGGGGAAAGGTAGCAGATATTTTCAAGCACACGAAACTGTCAAAGTTCGCAAAGAAATATCTGGTTTGGCAAGCCATCTGTACCTGTGGCTTGAAAAGCAGCATTTTCATAGCTTCCGGGACTGTTAACCAAGAAATTTACGTGAAAGAGTGTTTGAATAAACGTCTGCTGCCTTTCCTGAAGAAACACGGTTGTTCCGTGCTGTTTTGGCCGGATTTGGCATCTTGCCATTACGGTAAAAAGGCCATGGAGTGGTACGCCGCCAACAACGTGCAGGTGGTTCCCAAGGACAAGAACCCTCCCAACACGCCAGAGCTCCGCCCAATTGAGAAATACTGGGCTATTGTCAAGCGGAACCTAAAGAAGACCAAAAAAACTGCTAAGGACGAGCAGCAGTTCAAGGCAAACTGGCTTTCTGCGGCGAAGAAGGTGGACAAGTTGGCTGTACAAAATCTGATGGCAGGGGTCAAGCGTAAGGCCCGGCAATTCGGATTTGGAAAAGCGGAAGCCTAACTGAATATTTTTCCTGAATTTTATACTAATTGAACTTGAAAAAGAAATTTAATTTGATTTTTTAAATAAACGATTTCACCGATTTACACGCGTTTTCCCTTGACCAAATTTTGACCGTATCACCCTTTACGCAATATATCAGATTGTTGCCTTCTGAATCGGCTTCCAAGAGCTGCTCGAAGTGTGCCAGATCCTTACGGCGTGCAAATGTGACTTTAAACTTTCCACAAGATTCCACTGTTTGAGTCGTGATCCACGGACCTCCGTGTGCCTTATCGACAATCCCAAATCTCATACAAGATCGTGAAAATCTACTTGAGACAGGAGATGCCGTTCTGACAGGAGGGTCCCATGTGTAAGGATCGGCTCATTTACTTCGCCATAGCGGTATTCATCTTCAAGTGTCCCTGCTCTTTTCTACGTTAACTACACTTTGCTGACCTTCACGCTTCCTGGGAACTGGTTTAGATGCTGTCATTACATTGCTCAGTTCACGATGAGGATCCAATTGATCATTGCTACCTCACTGATCAATATTACCAAATTTTACTGTATAATAAATTGTTCGTAAAATTGAACAGATGATGATAAAAATTAACAAAATAAAAGCGCAAAAGATTGCTTTTAATTTTTATCCTTATTCTGATGATGTTCAGTCTTCTAGAGTGTATCATGTTTGGCGATCTTTAATCGTATTGGTTAAGAATCAGGACCATTGTAATTATTCTTTTTACTTCTCAACTTTCGGCTTCCAAAAAAATCGCAACGACTTCGGCTGAAATTGAACCCAGATCCACTGGAATGTCAGGTAGCGGTCACGCTTACAACTGGTGAAGGCAGGCATTAAAATTGTGTTTAGTTCCTATGTGATTTTAAGGTCACAGGAATTCAAATATGGTCGTCGTCATGGCCTATCTTCAAATTTTTGAATTTGAGTATTTTAAATCTGATATACTATAGAAAATTAAAATGTCAAACCATTAAGAGCTATATAAATCTTTGCAGTTTCATAGATTTGTGCCTTCGAATGTACATCAGGCAGGATGGCGGCCATTTTTGTATTCAAGCGATCTTAACCTTAAACAAAGCATGGCGGTTCTTGGACGTCTCATTTGTACCTGTGTAGGGCAAACAAGTCGGAATGTGTACGATGTGGCAAGAAATCAGAAACAGTATACTAATCCCGGAGGGCTCTAAAAATTAGGACAATGATGTTTAACATGGCCAAAGGTCATTTTCCAATAGGGCAACTTATGAAAAAAAAAAATGGATTAGTTCACACTGAAACGATGTTTCGATGTGCAAATATTAACTTGTCAAAAGCGTGTTCGTGTTCATTTTTTCTTTGCGTGTTCATAATTTTAAAATCACTATTCCGAGTTAATGAACAATTTTCTACTAGTGTATGGTTTTGCTGTCAGTACAGACATTCATCTTCGTATGGCTGTTGCAAATTTGGTCGGTATGTGTCCGAAAACAGTTTCAAATGTAATAAACAAGTTTCTGCGCAGACTTAAGCAGTCCACAGAAAGCCAACTTAGCTGCCGAAAAGGGGAACACGCATAAAACAAGTCGAGAAAGATGAGCTGAAAGTGTATACAAGAGAGCCTAATATGCCGGTTAAAGATGATGCTAAGAATGTAGTTGTGGATATTAAAGTGAGATGTGGTGTAAAATTACACTAATCCCAGAAAAAAAACCTCGTTCGGATGATAAAGGAGTGGAACAGAAGAAAAATCGGGCCCGAAAACTATATGATTTGGTGTTAACCAAACATACTGGGAGTGGACAAAGGCTCACAAGGTATTAGTAGTTCGACCGAGGAGTATGTGTCGATAATATTCGTGGATTAAACTGCTTCAAAAGTTAAGTTCTACCGTTTTTTCACCACCGTCAAAAATTGCATCGCGATCCCGAGTGTTCGAATTAATACCGTACGTGTTATCCAGTCCGTATGATATTTGGTTGGCCGTTTTATTCGATTTAAAGTTTGTCTGCAGTGTGTTGTTTGTCTCTATCTCATCTCACTCGCAATGACGAACGTTTAACGTACTCCCCCTGCTTGTGGCACCTGCAAAAACAAACACTTGACGAACAAGCGACTAAGGACTGATGGCCAGAACTAGCTGAATACGGTTTCTGCGGAGTGTAATGATGAGAATGCACATTCAATTACACTTGAAGGTATGTTGCAGACGATTATGCAGCAGTTCAAGGAAACGCGGCAGCTTATCGACACGGTGAGGACCCCAATACACGATGTAAACATCAAAGTTGATTCTGTTAAAACTGAGCTGAAGAACGACATAAAATCGGTCAGGGATGAATGTACAGCCAAATTTCAGGAACACGACGCTACATTGGATTTGCTGAGTTCGAGGGTGGCTAGTATGTCCCAGAAAATCAGAGCCCTGCAAAATTGAAACGAACTCATCATAAGCGGCATTCCATTCAAAAACGTCGAGAACCTAAACTCGACGCTCTCGGCAATCGGTAAACTCCTAGCAGTGAACGACACGATCACGATGGCGCGAAGCAGGCGCATTAAATCCGGACAGCGAAGGTCTTATCGCTGTTGAATTCGCTCTGAAGGCAACACGGGACGAGTTCTACAGTGCGTATCAACGGATCGAGATCTCAAGCTGAGACACATTCGGCTGTATTCTGATCGTCGGGTGTATATCAACGAGAACCTTTCCATCGAAGCGCGCAAGCTTAAGTCAGCTGCGCTACGGAAGAAGGTGAGTAAGCTGGTATCGGTCTACACTAAGGAAGGAATCGTCTATGTGAAACTTGAGCTGGCGGGCCACCCATCGCCATACAGTTCGAGGATGAGCTGAATAAATATTCGTAATTATGTTTCCGTTCACTTTTGAAGTAATGCTTATGTATTATTGTTTTATATTGTAACATTTTGGAGTTGAAAATTGTATGCCAGAGATATTTGTTTTCTAATCCTCCGTAATTATGCAGCACTCGAGAAACTGCTTCCTTTACTACACTTAATGCCTCCGTCACATAACCACATCTCCGCGAACATTCCGGGAGCAGTACTAAAAACTGCTCTGTTGTCTGAGAAGTTAAATATCTGCCACGGAAATTCCCAAAGTCTCCGTGCGCGGAAGTCTAGTAAGCTCGATGAGGTCTTGACAGACTCTAAGCTTGAAATTGCGTGTCTTACTGAATAATGGCTTAATTCAGCGATCGCAGCATTGGCGTTTCTGATTACTGCGTTGTGAGAAATTACAGAGCGTATAAGCGCGGTGGAGGTATCGCTGTTTAATAAAAAGAAGCATTCAACCTGCTCCAAAGTTTATGGCACTCACTGAGGAATCAGCTGACAAAATTGAATGTCTGGCGTTGGAGTTTCGAGTGGACTGTCATAAGATCCTGCTCTCGACAGAGAAACTGGCTGATTTCGCCGTTTGCTACGAAAACATTTTCCTGGGGCGGGGGGGGGGGGATGTTACTTCATCACCGACTTACTACGGCCTAGAAAAAAACGTACGTTTTTTGAATCGATGCTCCGTACCTATTTGTTGTCGTCCGTTAGTGGAGAACCAACATTTTTTCCGCAGTGGAGGGTGCTCGCAACTTGATCTTTTCCTAAGTAACAGCAACGATAAAGTGTTGTGGTTCGTCCAAATCAGCTTTCCTGGATTGCCATAGCACGTTTTTATTTTTTGCGTCAGTTGATTTTGATATCTCACGGACCTTCAGCCAGCACACTTATCTATATAATGCAAATTTTGATCCGCATGCTTTGGAAACCGCAATTCTGTCCATCCCCTGAAACCGCTTCTACGGGATTGAAAACCCGTACGAATCTATGGAATTCTTCAACGCACACGTTAAAAGAATTCATAATTAGTACCACTCCGTGTTAGTACCAGTCGGCGTCGGTATGATCTGTGGTTCAGTCCCTGTTAGAACATGACTTGGCGTACAAGGATTAGTTGCTAGCTCCAACACATTTGAAAGACGTCAAGCGGCAACGGTACAAGGTGCTGAGGAATCGCGCTAACACGAAAATTACCCAAGCCAAACTGTAGTACCTAAATCGTTTTTTGGACAGTAGACTCCTTCTAAAACCCTATGGCAGCGACTAAGGAGTCTTGAAATCGGCAAGGATAAACAGTCGCGGCCTTGTGAGTTTGATCCAGACGAGATGAATCGCACATTCTTAGTTAACTTCACGAACAGTACCCGTCGAGGTGCAACGCCTTTGAGATCAGCACCAGTATCGCTGCAAAGCTTTTCTTTTCGACCTGTGCGTTACTGGGAAATAGTCAATGCCATCTGGGACATCAAATCAAACGTTGGGATGAACGGTTTTCCAATTAACTACGTTAAGATCATCCTACCGTTAGTTGTGCAACACATTACACATTTATTCAATATGTTTATTGAAAGTTCCACCTTTCCTGACTCCTGGAATCATGCGAAAGTTTTACCATTGAAGAAAAAAGCGTAAATGAACGACATCAACAAGCGGCGACCCATCAGTATACTTTGTGAGTTGTCAAAGGCTTTTGAGAAGCTTATCAAACAGCTAATGACCTCCTACATTGAAGGTAATGGCTTGCTGACTGACTGTCAGGCTGGTTTCCGCAGGGGACGAAGCATCAAAACCGCAGTTGTCCGAGTTTATGACGATTTAGGAGCCATCGTCGATAAAAAAAGGCTGCTGGTATACTGCTACTATTAGACTTTTCGAAGGCTTTTGAAACCATCCCCCATAGCAAACTTTTGAACAAGCTAAATACACAATTCAACTTCTCTTCTTCTGCCGTAAACTTGATAGAATCTTACCTGCGTGGAAGAAGGCAGACGGTAGTCTGTGGTGAACGCTGGTCAAGCAGTGCGGAGGTACCATCCGGTGTTCCTCAAGACTCAGTTCTCGCCCCCTACTCTTTTGCTGCCATATAAATGACCTACCGACGGTGCTCAAGTACTGCTCAATTCAGATTTACGCTGATGATGTGTGCCGGCTTGGTCCTTGTGCTCGCGATTTAGTCATGACGGTGAATGATGATCTTCACCGAGTTGCAGATTTGTCGCGACGGAATGAACTTCACGTTAATCCAGCTAAGAGTAAATAGATGTTCATCACGAGTCGACGTCGCATAGGTGGAGTTTTGTTGCCAACAATCTAGGATTCATCTTTCAAAGTGATCTGCCGCGGAATGTCTTAGTAGCACAACTGTGTGGAAAGATCTATGCTAGCCTTCGCACGCCGTATTGTTGTACCTATACAGCGCCGACTGACACAAAACTCCAATTATTCAAATCGTTGATCCTGCCGCATTTTTTGTTCGGTGATGTTGTCCATATCCGTCCCAGTGCAAGCTCCTTCGATCGGCTACGTGTGGCACTGAACTGCTGTGTCAGGTATGTCTATCGATTGAGCCGTTATGATCACGTGAGTCACCTGGATGCCCCCTACAAAACTTCTTCGCACATCGATCTTGCGATCTTGCGACATCTTGAGAAACCTGTTGACAACGCAGTCTCCACCGATACTTCATCGCAGACTTATCCAAGCTCGTGGACACCGCTTGCTGAACCAATTAATACCAGCCAACAACACGGCTAGTTACGCCAGTTCAGTGTTCGTTCGAGGTGTGGTAAACTGGAACTCATTACCACCCGCAGTGAAGCGTTCTTCGTCAGAAGTAATTTAAGTGGAGTGGATTCATCAATTTTTGGAACCGAATCAATCGAATAATTTTATAAATTTGAGCTTGTTAAGTTAATAAAAATTGTTTTAGTTAGAATAAGAATCTGTTGAAAATCGGAGGTAGCAATTTTAAAAGACGCTACTGGACAACAAATAAAAATAAAATAAAAAAACAAGGCCAGGGGAGGAAAAATGGTCCAAACATCAATAGCTGGATTTAAATCATAATTCCGCAATTTTTAACGTGAAGGTGAAATTTAAATGTTCCAGAGCGGAGATGTGAAAGAATGTACTTAAGGAAAATAAAGGTTGAGAAATAAATGCGTTGATATTCGATTTTGGCTCATAATATTCATCTAATTTAAAAAAATTTTGGATCCAGACACGCTTTAGTTAAATGGTACACCTTTAAGTTAATTTCTTCATTATCATAATTTGTTGCCTCAGACAAATTCTCAGAGCCCAGGAATTTTTTTTTTTCGACAAAGCCTCACAGAGCTCACGGCGGTTGAGGCAATTGTGAGGTCGCTTGAGGTGGTATTAACTTTTAACATGTTCACCATTAAATTCGCAAAAATAATTATGAAGTTCGACAAAGTGCGTAAAAATAGAGCTGAATTAACCTCAAACAAAAATATTCATAAGAACTGCACCCCCGACCAAAGGCACCGAATAAATCGATAAATTTCAATTATGATCCACTTGACATACTTGAGACCCCACTAGGCCATCAGATGATGATGCATTCATGCGGCTGGCTGTTGAACAATTGAACAAACGAACGCAATCGACTCCCCTCAATAAAGGGAACGACTTCCGCGCGGCAAAGACGCACTTGATTAGTCTTTTTGTGCGTTTGTTGTTCGTTTGTTGGTGGCCCACTGCCAATGAAGAAAAATATAGCGTAGAACTCATAAAGTGCATTCATTTCCTCTCCTTAAATCACAGTCCTATTCATTTGGTAAGATGATTGAAAATTATTGTTTACGTTCACCAATAAATGATTGCTACAATGGAAATGCTCAGATTCTGCTGGTCATGCTTAGAAAAGGCTTCGAAAACTCGTTCCCGACTTGGAACTAAATAATGTTGGTTTACCAAACATAGTTTTGAATATGGCTCCAACAGCAAAGCTTAATTCGGAACTAAATGGTTCAGCTTTACAAAAAAAAATGACAATATTAAATCAAAGCAAATAGGCCGAATTTACGTCAGCGTTCGAAATGTTCCGTTTGGCATTATAATAACTGCTCTACAAATGAGCACATAAAAAACAGTTATAGGAGGCCATCGCATCATAGAGCAGCTAGATGACAAAAACGCTCCGCTAATCGCTTAAAGAGGGATGTTCAATTTTACGTTTCTTCTTGAACAAAAAAAAAATAATCGATAAAATTACAGCAATGAAATTAATTTTCATAATTTGTAAGAAGGGACAGTTGAACATTAGAAATGATCGAATGAACAACCCTGCCAAACATTGCAACCCAAGAAGCGCAACAGTGTTGATGATTCTGTTCCATCATTCCTTCACTCGAGACCGTGGTAAAAATGTGGCACAAAATTTGTTCTGCTTCATTGTGGGAACGAACCAACTACAATTGGCGAAATGGCTTCAGCAACTGCTGCATGTTGTTTCTCATGTTTTGTAAGTATTGACACTTGCTCTGCTTGAACACATTATTTTCCTTCTTTCAGTTGCAATCAGTTGCTCGAAATGCTTACCCCTCGCTATGTTGCGGAACATGAAAGGTTACCGAGACATAGATGAATTAGTTGCCGTCAGGGGGTGAAGAGTTTCAATAGAGATTAATTGAGTTTGAAGAACTATGCCAAGTTCAATTTGAATTGTTGATTCATTGCTGCATCGGATACATAATGAGGAACTTTTTCCGAATATTCACAGTAAAGAAGTGAACTTAAAATCAATCCTTTTAGACAAGGTATGTAATGGAGTGTAAAAACATGTTTGACCTTCCCAAAGCCGATTCGATTTTCTTAGTTTCTAAAAAAGCCTACATTCGAACAATCCGTTTAAAATGATTCGTTATATCGCGCTTATCTGTTTCGGTTCCAAGTTCATACGAGAGTGCTTCACCTCAACAAATGCCGCCAGTTGATTCGTCAAGGCCTGTCATGCTTACCTGCAAATAAAAAAGAAATAAGTATGTTTTGATTAGTCATCTCAGCCTAGCATCGAACAAGGGGTGTTTGACTGTACAGCTGTAAATATTGACAGAAAATAATTTCAGTTGAATAAGAGGCCAACAAACGAGGTAACTGTACATATTTACCAAATCACTTGAAAAGTGGTTAATTCAAATTCAAAATTTTCACGAACTGTGTTGCCTATGTACGAGAACGTGTAGATTGTAGAAACTTTAACAAAGGATGCTAACCGACGAATAAACTTCCAAAGCTCTCGCATTTCAGAAAACGCGGTACTATTCAAAGGAACAAAGCTAATCAAAAACGAAACCTGTCTACCGAAGGTGTAGTGGGAGAAAACCTTGCACTTCCCCAGTAGGGTCCACAACTCGAACGATAACGGAAGTGCTATCCGGTGCGCAAAACAGCGTCAATGTCACATCGCATACAATGTGCTTTCCAGAATGTGTAAACCTTAGAACGAAACATGAAGGTACATCTGAAAACAACAACAGGAACGATGTTATCAGTATTAAATTGTGCAACTTCTTAAGCAGGTTATGGAGTACTCGTTGACATTTTTTCCTTTCTTTCATCACATAGAATGAATGGGAGGGCGCTATGCCTGCAAGCTGCTTTAGCTTTACTTTTTATGCGTTGTTAGTTTGGCCAACGGAACTGACTGTGACAGTTAAGAACTTCCGCCAGAATGCTCTTGAACGCGTGACATTTATTGACTTTTGAAAGTAATACATGGTCGTCAGCTAAGCGATAATTTTATTACTTATCATGTGTGTCATTGTCGGAGGAACTGCAAATAATGCCTTGAATTTTACTACCAACAAACATCGGTCTAATTGGTCTTCAAATGACAACGGCGAATGTTGTAATATGTATATGTTTTGACTAAGGATGTGTACCAATTTGCGAATTTATTTAAAATTTTCCCTAAATTTGACAGATGAAAATAATCGATTAATTGATTAATATCCCTTTGTTATTGATCAACAAACTTTCGATAAGGTATCTGTCAAAATTGAGTTCCCGTCTGTCAGAAATAAGTCAGCACGAGTAACAGACTTAATCGATTAGTTTCTACCTGTCAAGTTTAAGCGAAAATTAAAATGAATTCGTGAATTTGGACATAGTCTTGGGGCTAACATTGAGGCATTATGAAGGTATTTAAAGAATTTTTTTAGATTAAATTTGAGAATTCTAAAACTTATTTTCTGGCTAACATTTTCATTCAGAAAGAATGAAAAAGATTGAATGAAATGCATGGTTACGCCTAAATTTAGGCAATTATATTCAAAATCAGTTAACATTTCAAAGAAAATCGTGAAATTCCTTTGGAATGGGAACATTATGTCAACATTATTCAAATTATTCAATTTATTGGAATTTTACCAGACAAAAAAAACGCTCCAAAGTTAGTGTCATCTTGTGTTAACTGATGACCATTTGTTTGAATGATTGTTTAAAATGCTAAAGAATGCCTTATACATGAAATGATTTTTTTTTCAGTAAAATCTAATTTATTGTTATCCTAGACACGTTGAATCAATCAATGAAGTTACATTAATATATACCATTAAGAATGATCTCTCACAGACAATTTGTTGCGCATCAATTTGAAATTGATCACGAAACGATCAATGTTTCCCTGTTATACAATACATACTTACGTTTGCTGGTCCAATGTCCCATTAGGACCGCACCTGCGTCAATGCTTCACCAAGAAACTCGGTTAAGTTCCCCGAATGTCCCACATTATCAAAATGTTGCTCCACTTGATCTAATCATCTAGTTCGCTACATGCCTCTGTGTCTTGTTCTTTCCAGATTCTTCCAGACACTATTTTCGCCATTTTTCACAGGATTGTTGTCCGGGATTCTTAAAACATCGCCCATTTTAGGATAGCTTGTTCGCCATGGAGTAGTTTCAGCTCGTGGGTCAGTTTTGTCCTCTATATACCGCCAAAGAAGCTTCTGAGCATCCAGGTTCGCTTCGAGTGTTGCCCACGGCTCATGCTAATCAAAAGGATCGCCCTTAGCAACGTCTTTTACAGGGTGGCAGCGTAGAAATAATACACTTAAAAATAGTTTTAAAACTTGAACAGGATTGTATTTCTCACTAATTGCTCTTTAAATAACAAGCCAAAGTATTAAATTTACATTGTGTTCAAATCTTACTCTTTTATATTTAATCACGGCTCGAAGACGCTTTTCAAAATTGTTGCAAGCCGCACGCACCAACTCTTCCGGCATATGATCACAAATCTCAACCAAACGCTTTTAAATGAGTCCAAACACATGTGCTTCAAGTCGCCAGTTTTCCTAGCATGTATCCCCAGATACTGAAGTCCAGTGGTCCAGTGGAAGACGTTGCAGGTCATTCAGAGGACCTGATGAAACATGGTAAATTTTGCGTACACCACTGCTGAACAACTACTGCCTTTGGCGCTGACGCTGAATCCTGTTGGAATCAAAAACTTTTCTCTTCAAAAAGTTTCTTAGCACAGGGATGTAGGTGGTCTTTAAAAACATATTGTAAATAATACTCTTTGTTTATTTTTACGCCCCTGTTGTCTATGATTGTGAATCCATCAAGATGCAAGATCCGAATTTGTTCTCTACATGAATTCATTCTTGTTTTCGTAAATTAAAGAGCACAAATTTAGTTTGTTGTTTATGAATGAACTGGCAACAAGTCACTGTTTCAACGTACATAAGGGGTTCATCGGTAATAGTATAAATTGTAACGAGGGGATAACAAATGAGTGTATCACTTTCATGTTGCCACCCTGTACATGATACACATGATACGGGGGTAAAGCTTATCAGACTTCAGGGTCTTATAATATGTACTTTTGGCAATAGTTCGTTTCTGATCTTCTCCGCGGCAGTTCTCATTTAATCTACCAATGACTAAAGGGACACAAACTTATCAACTCATCTCCGTCGATGATCATAGTTCGATGCATTCAACCTTTTCTACTCCGTGATTCTGCCTTCTTTCGATTACTTCGTTAACAGACCAGATGAACTAACTGGATTTAGATCGTACCACGTAATTCAATGAATCACTTGCTCTTGCTGTGCATTCTCTTGAAATTTTTATTTTTTACCTTCAATTTATCAGAACGTATAAAAATTATAGGTTTGACTTGAATAAACGTCACGTCATGTAAATATAAGTGCTAAATTTTAGGTTCACCTAAATTTACATGAAATTTTAAAAATGTGTTGCTTTTTATGATCGTGTGGAAAATAAGGATTTAATATGTTCGGCACTAAAGCCTAATTTCGTTAAATTTCGGACACATTTCTTTCGGTGCAGTTTTTGAATTATTTCAGGGATTACAATATGTTTACATTCTTGTTGCATTTCGAACAACTGCGTCGAATCAAGTGGAAGTTGCGCAAACGCATTTTGTATGAACGAAGTACCGTGTTTGGTGTTTGCAAATCATTTGACCATCGCTTGACTGTGGATCGGAAGGTATGCTCCCGTCAAATGGACAAGAAGGTGGTAGCCATTATGGAGAAAAATCCCAACCTTTCTGAAAAATCAAAATCATATGAGCAAAAAGTAAAGCAGAGGCATGGAATGAAGGCGTACAAAGTGATAAATGTGCCCAACCCTGACGAAAATCAAAATTTCACAGAAAAAAGTCGTGTTAAGGAGCTTTTCACCAAGTTTTGCAGAAAAAAAATGCTTGTACCATAAAGGAAAGGCGACACATATGTGCATGAAGACGAAGTTTGATAATTTTACTGGTAGAAGGATTAATATCTCCATCAACTGTATTTACTGTATGTATAACTCTATTATACTGGAATAAACAATCGGTTTTGTTGAATTATGTCCAGGTTTTTATGCTGACATTATCTTAGTGTCCGAAATTTAACGTGGTATATATTTATATTTATTTGAGAATCTATTGCGTAGATATTTGGTTTGTTCTCGATCGCCCGTCCGGAAATCCAGCATGATAAGCTTTGAAGGGTTTCTTGACGCTTCTGTATTTCACCCATCACGATAAAAGCTGTTCACAGCTCGTATGTATTTTGGCAATTATATTAGACGATACAACCATACCCGAGTAGGAACGAAAAATAAAAAGGGCCCTGGTGTTGAAAAAAACAAAAAAAGAGTAAAAAAACCAAAGGATAATACCATAAAATTGTTCCCACAATCCCGACCCGAGCAGAAGCGAATAACTTGATAACTGGCCTTGGTATTTATGAGCTCAGATTAAGAGGTAAAATACCTGAGGATAATGCCATCAAATTGTTCCCACAATGTCATGCGAATACCGAATTGAGGTAAGACAATACCAAAATAATACCTCTAAGGTGACCAGATACTTACCCAGGTATCCGGAATATCAAGTTTAGTTATTCTAGAGCCATTTTGCTTGCAATTCTTAGGTATTTTGCTTAGGTATTTTACCTCTTAATCTGAGCTCTTTAATACCAAGGCCACCCGAGCAGAGCACAAAAGCATATGAATACCTAATTTTGATCTTGGTAACTGGCCTTGGTATTAAAGAGCTCAGATTAAGAGGTAAAATACCTAAGCAAAATACCTAAGAATTGCAAGGAAAATGTCTCTAGAATAACTAAACTTGATATTCCGGATACCTGGGTAAGTATCTGGTCACCTTAGAGGTATTATTTTGGTATTGTCTTACCTCAATGCGGTATTCGCATGACATTGTGGGAACAATTTGATGGTATTATCCTCAGGTATTTTACCTCTTAATCTGAGCTCATAAATACCAAGGCCTGTTATCAAGTTATTCGCTTCTGCTCACAAAATTCTTTTATTTTTTTTTTTTCCCTCCCATTTTTTTCCTTTCTTTCCCCTTTTCCCCCGCAACACTCCCACCCCCCGGGCGCGCCCCCCCCCGTTGAAGAAGAATCCGGGGCGTTCCCTCTCCCCCCCCTCCCCTACCCACCCACCCGGAAAAAAAAGAAACATGCATTTGTTTGTTTTTTTTTTTTTTTTTGTGGTGGAGAAAAAAAACCCCCCCCCCAACACAACCCCCCCCCCAAAAATATCAAAAAAATTTCCCCCCCCCGACAGCCCCCCCCAGCCGCCCTTTACCCCAAAAAAAAAAGTTGAAAAAGATGAGAAAACAAATTCAATCAAACACATCTTTTGTCGAATTGCGTATGTGTCAGTTTCAGGAAACATAATTTTACACGAATCTTTCTTTACGTTTCTCGACTTTTTACAAACATGAATTACGTCTCGTGTAAAATTCATAATTTCTAAGTGTGTATGGTTAAGCCGTCGCAAGTAGAGGCTCTGCGTCGCTGTCAACTAGATATAGATGCACCATAGTTCACATGATTTTGACAATTTTGGACATCTGACAACTGCAATCGACAAAGATTTTTCAGTAGGGCCTAATGGACAAACGTAAAAAATTGCTTCTTCTTCGAATTTGTCGACCTTGGAAACTTGCCTCACAAATCTACCACAGCCATTTCGAAGAACAGGAGTCCTATTCGATGGAAGCTTACATGGGTAGATTTTGTAATACGCGAAATTTACGGAAGAAGCCATTGTTTACGTTTGTCAGTTAGGCCGAAATGAAAAATCTTTATCGAAATATAGCCCATCAAAAAAATCAATCAATGCCACGGCACGACAGGAATGACAGAATAAATCAACTGACTCTTTCACGCTTGCTTCGTATCCTATAATGACGTGACAATGCGCACATATGAAAGTGTTGAATGTTAGAAAGAACAGGTCAATGCATCAACCTATCCTTCTATCCTATCCATACATTCATCACATTGATACTGAAATCCATGTGAGCTACAGCGAATTCCTTAATGATTGCCCCCCTGGTCGCAAGGTCTCACACGATCTAAATTTCTTCAAATATTAATCCACTGCTAGCTCTCGTTTTGCGTCCATGTTTATAGCGTAACCAAAACAAACTATCTTCCAAAACAAATCACATCAGTCAAATGCCAGATGATTACACGCACAATGAAAAATGTGCACATATCGGTAAACAAAACTGTAAAGAGATAGACTGAAACAAAAAGCATTGACGGGAAACCCTTGCCACCCTGTTCACTAGACAATTATATTATTTTTATCTTGGTAAAATTCCATGTGTTTCTTCTTTGCATATGATAGATTAGTACAGAAGAATGCAATAAAAATAAATAACGTTGTACCAAAATGGAGTCGACTCCGGCGTAGCGGTTTCCGAGCAGAAGCGAATAACTTGATAACTGGCCTTGGTATTTATGAGCTCAGATTAAGAGGTAAAATACCTGAGGATAATACCATCAAATTGTTCCCACAATGTCATGCGAATACCGAATTGAGGTAAGACAATACCAAAATAATACCTCTAAGGTGACCAGATCCCGAGCAGAACACAAAAGCATATGAATACCTAATTTTGATCTTGATAACTGGCCTTGGTATTAAAGAGCTCAGATTAAGAGGTAAAATACCTAAGCAAAATACCTAAGAATTGCAAGCAAAATGTCTCTAGAATAACTAAACATGATATTCCGGATACCTGGGTAAGTATGTATCTGGTCACCTTAGAGGTATTATTTTGGTATTGTCTTACCTCAATTCGGTATTCGCATGACATTGTGGGAACAATTTGATGGTATTATCCTCAGGTATTTTACCTCTTAATCTGAGCTCATGAATACCAAGGCCAGTTATCAAGTTATTCACTTCTGCTCGGGATACTTACCCAGGTATCCGGAATATCAAGTTTAGTTATTCTAGAGACATTTTGTTTGCAATTCTTAGGTATTTTGCTTAGGTATTTTACCTCTTAATCTGAGCTCTTTAATACCAAGGCCAGTTATCAAGATCAAAATTAGGTATTCATATGCTTTTGTGTTCTGCTCGGGTTAACATTTATGCTCCTCACGCAAAAGTCATGAGCTCGAATCTCACCCTCGGTCAATTTACGAAAATACCCAAGTGTTTGAGTACCTACGGTGGCAAATGAATCAACCCAAGGCTAAAAATCTTAAAATCTAATTTAATCAAGAATTTTATCACGAAAGTTCAATTCAGTGGACGCAGTGGTTCTACGCCCCAACAAAAAAAATCAAGAATTTAAAAAACAACACTAATATACGATTTTATTGGGTTGATATATGGTCAAGCGTCAAACCGTGAGATTTTTTTGAACCATCTTGTTTGTCATTCAGAAGGCTTCGGTTAGATGTATAATTTTTACGAAGATAGCAAATACGAGTACACGTAGATTCGTAAATATTGAATTCAAGATACAGAAGACACAAGTTATTCACACGGGTGCTCGAGATACAGCTTGTATATGAAGTTGAAATGCAGATTAACGCGACGTAGTGAAATGATGCTGAATTTACCCCACAGAAGGCCTAAACCTACTGACCAACTTTGCTTATGGCGGTCACCTTCTATGTGTACCTAGTCACTAGATATTTCATGTTGGAACCAATTAAGTCAAACCGTATCGTGCTGATTAGGGAGCTTGCTGTACTTCATTAATTTTGAAATGGTGTGACATGATTTCCCAACCCAATTTCCAATAAATTGCACATAAAGTTTTTGACACGACATGTTCAAAGTAAAAAGTGAATCCAATCTGCATAAAAAGATGCGGATGCTGAGTAGCAAGAATCTAACAGCTAGCAACAGGTACCTATTACCAATTCTGCAACGACGTCTGAAGACGAAGGTTAAGACAACGACGGTTATGGTAACGTCAATTTTTATTCTCTCCTTCCAGCTTAAACGTTTTTCGATAACCAAGAAGCCTGAATCGTGGAGAAATCGAAACCCGGAGGCCGTAGTGTCAACAAAAAAGTGGCCAACACACCCAACAAATCAATCACATATCCTATGGAAAATATCCATTTGAAATTCACATATCTCTCATGTGATTTCATTATTAGGAAAGGCACTACAAAATCACATGAATCTTATGTGTCCATACATAATCATATGGATGTCAAGTGAATTTCAGATTAAAGTAATTAATTTTTTTGTTGTAAAAATATCATATCATATCATGTAAAAATATCATAAAAATATCATATTATACCATATCATATTGTAAATATATCATATCATATCAATGGAAGTTAGATGAAAACTGTTTTGAATGCATAATAAGCTAGACTGCCGACTTTTAATCAGGGATAGGAAACATCACAAAGTATATTTAGACAAGTAAACACAAACCTCTGTATTTTCGAACAAAAATAAAGATACGTTCGCTGATTACAAAAGCTTGTACAGATTTGAAATGTGCATGATCGCAAAATAGGCATGCCTTCGGAAACTCAACAATTTAAACAACTTAAATTTAAAATAACATGGTTTCATACTATGCTACTAACATCCGAACAGTAGTTTGCAGTTGTTTCGCAGAGATGAGTTTTTCTGCGTTCTTTTTATGTGATTATTATGCACACTCTTGTGCAATCTTGCTAAGTCTTCTGAAATTATGTTATGGTGACTCACTTAAAATCAAGAGCAGGAGACAAAAAATGCACAGCATAACATTATTTTGAGTTGTGCGCGTGTATCTAGCCGATCCCTCTTTAAGAGTTATTAGAAATCGTGACGACAAATAAAACAAGACATCCGAAACACAATTTCGGGAAACTGAACACGACGATGCTGGCGAAGTTCCGTTGCGTGGTAATGAACTACGAAGCCTACGTCAAGGCTGGCTTCGTCTAGCTTAATGTGCGCATTAAAAAAGCGACTATTTTCGGATGGATGGTAAAAAAGAACGGAAAAAGATATTTTAACAAACCCAATAGCATTTATTCATTAGGAGATTAAAAACTTCACATAAATACTTCTGCTTCCTGCCGTGCTGCCTTGCGGCAGTTATCCGGAACTTTGGCCATTGGTGAAAAAAAGAAGCTTGTAGGCATATTCTTCAGTTCATTGGTCGTTTTTTTTTTTGATCAAATCATCCGTCGTTTTGACCACGAAATTATTTGTTTATACGCTTCCTCTCGATTGGGTGGAGCTGGGGCACGTTTGGAGGGTTGGCATGCTTCCGCACGTTCCGTTTTGCCGGGAAGATATCTTTGACCAGAATCTTCAGCCGTTGTTTTTGGGTTTCCGCTTAGTTCTTCACGGCTGGCTTGGACTGACGCTTCCGCATGTGGATATCCATTTTGGCCAAATACTCCTTGACTGTTTGGCCAGTCGCACCGACCTCCCGGCCCAACGCACGGAAAGAAGTGCTTCCTTGCCTTCCGTCTTCCGTTTGAGCTTCTGTTGAATCCTCCGGCCGCTTAAAACGGTCGGACGGCCGGAACCAGGCTTCCACTCGATGGACTCTCCCTTCTCCAGAAGTGCCAGAATCTTGTAATGTTTCCGCGATCGTATCCGGCCGACACGAAGTGGGCCACGATGACCGACTTTTTTAGGCCCGGATGGAGCAGGCGGTATGCGAATTTGTTTCACTGCTCTCGCCATAGCTGCCGAAAACAAACTGATGATTGAAATTTTTAGAGGATTTGCCGTACAATGAAGATTTGGTCCGCTGTCGAGCGACCGTCAGTGAAACCAGCCTAATTACTTCCCACGAACTGTTTGTTCACTGTTTGTGATAGACGGATTGTGATCGCTCGAGCGTTCTCACACTCCAACTTGTCGCCTTTTTTGTATATGGGGCATAGAACCCCTTGCTTCCACTCCTCCGGTATTTGTTCGGTTTCCAAGATTAAGACTATCAGCCGATGCAGACAGAAGGACAGCTTCTCCGGGCCCATCTAGATGAGTTCAGCTCTGATACTATCCTTGCCAGCCGCCTTGTTATTCTTACGCTGTTGTATAGCATCCTTAACTTCTCCCAACATGAGAGCTGGTTCGTTCCCATCGTCCGCCGTGCTAACAAAATCATTTCGTCCGCTGTCTTGGTCTCCTGCAATTGTGTCCTCTGCACTATTCAGGTTTTCGTCGTAGAGCTGCTTCCACCTATCAATTACCTCATGTCCATCCGCCAGAATGTCCCCATCCTTATCCTTACGGTGTTGTATTGGCATTTCCTGCAAATACAGTGCTAAATAACGTGGTTTGAACATCATTGCTCGCTAATGTATGCATGGGTATGTCCTGAATATGCATGCAGCATTCTCATAAGAATAACTTTCTTGTTTTGCGCTTCCATTTGGTTATGTTATTCACAAACATAATCTAAGTTTACAACTATGTTTTATTTGTTTTTCCTATAGCGGCGACAAAAAACACTATACGGGTTGCTGACAAGTGTTTATTTTATTTTCAAGCAGAAAGAGTGAAAACATTCATAGATTTTGTTCATGATGGATTCGAAATCGCCGATGCATTCGATATTTTTTTGATTATATGAAGGAATTAAACCTTATGCCAAACTATCTAAATTGGTAGAATACTTCTACCCTGATTAGCAAAATAAAAACAAACTTCGATGTTTTGAGTGACGAATTATACATATCTAACCCATCAACCTATGGGTTGTAACCAACGGCTTTATTTCCCTTGCGAAAGAAGACGTGGTCAGAGATTTTTCGTCTCAGAAAATCCCAACGGTGCCGACTAAAATTTGTAAAAGACCAACTGGGGCGGGAGGCAATCACGCTTATCACTAACACCACCGGCGCCGTCAGATCATGGGTAATTTGCTTATTACCGGCTCTCAGGCAACTCAGTGTACTTAGTGCACTCCCATAGTTATCAATTGAGAGCTTTCGATACCAGTGCCATTTTTTCTAAATATGATTTTCTGATCATACAATCATACATACTAAAAAAAATTATGTAAATTTCGGTGCCCTGAGACCGACACATGCAGGCGTATATTAAACCAGAAGAATGAGTTTTAAGAGACGAGAAATTTAATTAAATCGAACACCTATTGTCGAGGTGCGCCTGTTTCGATTTCATGAGACATGAAATCTTCGTTAATGTTCTGTTTTGGTCGATATGAATTGCAACTCGTGTAAAATTAATAATTTCTAAGTGTGTAGACTAGACAGGGAATCAGAGCCAGCTTCAAACTGAATAAAAACAGCGGTGTAAAATGGCTAGCTTGAAGATACACAAATTCAACATACGAAATGTTAAAAGTTCATTCACCTCAACAACATAACACCGTTCTTTGTGACCACTTCCACTTTTTCTCATACACAAGCGCTGCACCGTGGCTGTTTGACACATTATTCATGGTACCCACAATGGTTTCATCCGGTAGTAACATGCAACCACAGTTTGATGGCCGCTAATGGTCATGCTGCCTATTCTGTGACCAGTGCTAATGACACCACAATAAAGTTGCACTTTTTCCCATTCAAACGCTACCGGCTTGATGCTACCGCTTAATGGGTATGTTATTTGCGATCATATCTCATTATTTTGTAGCTACTCATACTGTTAAGTTATGAGAATTTCCAAACAGCAACAAAATTATATGAATTTCGCGGTGGCCAAAACTCACCAATATGTGTAATTATTTCCGGGAAATTTAAAAACATGGCCATCCTTCACTTTGCTTATTCGTGTCCTAATTTTCACTCACGGTTCGAGAGCCAAACCGAATGCACAGTGAACTTTCCTCCCATGGGGCTGAGGCAGATAATAAATTTAAAATTAAGATAATCAGATAATTGACGATTGTGTAATTGCGCTACGAGCGGCAATGATATCTAATTAATTTCTCCGGCTCTTTATATCGCTCCCCGACTTTGTCGTGTCTTCCACTGCTGGCCAGTCGGTTGTCGAAGGAATAAGTGAACTGACCGATGCTTCTTCAACGAACGAAGACGTTTTCAAGAGTTGATGGGTCAGAGTAAAAGTGAAGAAATACAGGAATGTTGATAAGCAGAGTGCGGCAATAAAAACAGAGCTCCATCCACGTGAAGATAAGCGGAATTGACGGAATAGATTGAAGTTTTCTTCTATCACATCAATTCGAAAACGTTGGTTCTGAGGACGGTCGAGCTCACTCGACACCGGTTCTTGGGGTGTGTGTTTTTCGTTCTATTATTTAGCCAGGTTAAGAATCACCTTCTTATGATTTAATCGGCACTTTTTGCACCTAATTAGTGGAAACAAACGGTATTTTAAACTTCGCATAGATCCAATGGTGAGAAATTTGCGGAACAACTATCTTCCAATCTCAGACTGAGAATTGGTGATTGATAATTGTGGGTTCATAGCATCCATAAAAGTGAGTTAAGGAGTAGTAACCTTTCAAAGGTGCCTCTCAAATAAATTCAAAATTTAATTGTCTTATACTGATCCCTGGCAGACATATTTCACGAATCAACTTGGTTCTTTTATCGAACATTTTTATGCCGACAATTTTTACCTACATTTTTTTTATCAAACGATCTTGGGTTGAAATTGATAATTTAGCAGTGATCCTCCCTTGGAATAACGGAACAGAGTCATACAATCGATGGAATCATATAAAGATAAATCTATTTTTTAAGGGTGTATTCGCGGAAAATGGCGCCCAAAAATTTGCCTGAATCTTTTAAACGACGTTAGTAAAAAACCTGAAAATTGAAGCAAAACTTTTTGAAGGGTAAAATAGTCCGAATTTTGGTATACATGTTAATGTGTGCCATCTTCCGCGAATACACCCTTTAGTAACGATTGGACCAGCAACTCAAAACTTCAGTCGTAAGTTCAAATTGTTCTGCCACCCATTCAACGATCAGCTTCGTTCATCTACTTAACATAAAATTCATTTTTTTTATTTACTTTTAACTCCTTCATCATTTTTTCCCCAATTTGGGTCAGTTCTAAGCGAATGCAACCGATCCGAACATCCGAACGACGATGAAAGTGCCTTTCTTCACTGACGTCCGACACCATGCGTTTTTTTTAGAAACCACTCTCACTTCTTTCACCCGCTACCGAACACGCGGGGCGGGGGAGCACAGTCAGATGGTGTAAATTAAAGAAAGAAAAAGTCAGGCAATGTATTCCATTCCGCCCGGCCTCAGCATGCTTTCAAGAGGCACCATTCATAAAACTGCTGAGTTTTGTTTTTACTCGGCGCACGCGACTGGCTCCAAGATCCAACTCACAACAGCAGTGCTTTATTTCAAATCAATAGATTTTTCGTGTTTTTTTTTTGGGAAAAGTAAACATCACTCTTGAGGCATGCAAATCAGGGCTTTATTTTTAAACGGTCCACTTGAACGATCGCACACACAAACGGTTGAAATGCAGCATGCGAGTGAGTAGCTACACACTTAACCCATATGATGAGCACAAAAGTAGATGCGTTCCGAATAGCATTCACGTGACAAAGCGTCGTTGTTGGTCGTTAGTTCTATCGAGCACTAAAAGGCGATTAGTTCGAAGCTATTCAAACCGTTCTGTTTCACCGATTAGGTGAATTATCTCTCTGGGTGGGATCCTGATTGAGCTGTTTATGATGTGGTGGTCACTGTGCTACTGTACCGCATTCTATTTGATAGTAGTCGTATACATAATCCACCAACAATCAGGGCAACCAGTGTCACAAAAACAAGGAGTGTTCCGTAGTTAATTGGAGGATAGAGTGTTCATTTATTCGAAAAAGACATGCAAACCTTCAGACAAAGCAACATGTGCTACCACGTTTTCATGGAATAACTCTGTCATACTTGATTTGAACTGTCTTGACAGTGGCTCTGCTTGACGTGCACCGGAAAATTCTTATGCTATTGTGATAGTTGTCAGCACCAATTTAAGGGACTCGATCAAACGAACCCAGCAGTTTGCTAGCGAGAGATCATTTTTGTCTTCTGTTTACAATTTATGAGCACTGCAGCATGAACGGCAACGTTAACTTGTGGGGCTGATATGCGAGATTTAGGAAAACCCTCCAGACATTCTGCTAAATCAGCAATAGAAATACACGGTGTTCAATAATTTCGAATACATTTTTTCATGATTGTGTAGATATACACCATATACATATTTTGTACTAGTATTAGTGTCAGGTTAAGTTTCATGCATACACTGTGCGTGGTGTTGGCAGTCTATCAGTTGGTTTTTGTTTATAAAGCGCGATGAACTCCCCCTTTATTTTTGATTTTATTTTTTTAGACTTTTAATGTTTGTTTCAATATTAATTTATTTTTAATGTTTGACAGATTGCCCCTTTGCCTCAATGTAAAAGTCGAATTACGTGAAAATGTCTCGATTTTGTGACAAGTTGTACCAAAAAAGCGCAAAAAGAGGACATCCATGAGATTTCTTTAAATAGTAAAGACTAAAAGTTTTATTACGATATTTTCCCATTAATCAAGAACCCAACCTATCTAACCAAATGTATCTCAAATAATATCTCTTAACCTGTAATTTTAACTATTAGACAAGCATTGATTGCTCTTTTTCCCGCTAGCTGAAAGTTGAAAAAGCAATGCTCAGTTCAATTTTCAGTTCTTGGCAATCAAAAAATTGAATCTTTAAACCAATGTTAGAGCTTTCGGAAGCAAAAAAAAAAAAATACTTGATTATGAAACATAATTCATAGTTAGCAAGTATCAACGAAAAATGTTTATTCGAACTATTTATGATATGCGCCAAAATGATCAAAGTTACTCCGCGGATTATGTTACCCTGTTTTACGGGACTGTAGTTTCGTATTATTGAGAATATATATTAATCATATCTTACAGTTGGATTCAGTATTTAAAAATGTTGTGTCCGTATTCAAGAGATTTGAATGGACATGAAACGATATTATCCGGGCGGGCGGAGACGAGATAACTCGACTTTCAGACCATTCATTTGATAAGCGTGTGAGAAAGCAATACAGCAAGCTAGTCAGAACGAGAAGTTGCAGTTGTGTTATCCTTTTCAAGGATTATATCCGTTTCTATGAGCATGATTGACCGCCCGAGGTTGCTACTCCGTTATTGCCAGATCAGCTGTTATTATACACGGTGTTCAATAAGTACGGATACACTTTCAAAATTTGTTAAAAAAATGAAAACATGTTTTTTTTATTTTTTGGATTTATGTTATTGAAAGCTATGTTTACAAGGAACGTTTACAACATTTCTCTTGGAATGACCCCCCCTTTGTACTCCTTAACGAGCTTCAAACGTTTCTCGAACGCGTCGCAGGCGGCACGCACGGACTGCATGGGCATTTCGTCCCAGATTTTGAGAATTACCGTCTTGAAATGATCCAAAGTGCTGACCTTGTATTCGTTCAGCTTCGCCATCATATAGGACCAAACAAAAAAGTCGAGAGGATTCAAGTCCGGGGAGCTGGGAGGCCACAAAGTTTTGTCCAGAAAGTCAGTTACAATTGTCCCGACACCAGGCTTGAACCACATTTGCCGTATGGGCTGGTGCACCGTCCTGCTGGAACACGTAGTGCTCATCGCCGTAGAGGCTTCGGAGACTGGGGGCAACAACCTTTTCCAAAACCTCAGTTTTGTAGTACGCCGCGTTGATTTTGACGTTTTTTTCAATAAACACCAAGGGTAGCTTACCACGTTTGCATACTGCCCCCCAAACCATCACCGACGCGGCACTTTGGAACCGAGGGATGTTTATATTGGATTCAGGAATGCTGTCCCTCGATGGCGCCCACACCCGGTCATTTTGCACATTGTGCGGCTGCTGCAGCACGAACAGTTTCTCGTCCGAAAAAACAAACTCCTGACCAGCGTGCCGAGAGAGGATCCTCTTAGCTCGATCCAACCGCTTTTTGCTGGTAGCCTCCGAAACGCCATGGACCTTACGTTTTTTGTAAGGCCTGAAACCAAGGTCCTTGGTGAGTATGGTGTGAGCGGTTCCAATGGAAACGTTGAGATCTGCAGCCGTTTTCCGGATTGAGCGGTTCTTTTTGCGCCGAATTCGCTCCCCTCACGATCTTGATGACCCGTGGCGTCCTCGCTGAACGCGGCCGACCGGATCTCGCACGGTCATTGGTCGAGGACGTCTCCCGGTATCGCCTGATGGTCGTGTAGACAAAGTTCCGCTTGACCCCATGCGATTTCAGCAGCCGGAATATATCGCCGGGTCGCTCACCGTTCAAAAAACGCTTAATTACGAAGTCCCGATACTCTTTCATCGCGCGTAACAAACAAACAACAACTAACAGAATGTCAACACCGCGCACATTCGGTAGCGTATGAATGAAGCTAAAGCTGACACCAATACCAATGCAGAATATGTACATGGCGCATACCTACGCAATGATGAAAACTTGTATTCGAACTTATTGAACACCGTGTACAGAGAACCAACAGATGAATGCTTGGGGCTAGCATAAGAACAAACTCAATGTGTAAAACTGGTGATCCCAAACTAAGGCAATACTTTCGTCGGCCTCGCCCGAATGCAGGTTAAATAAAGAAAGGGAAGGATTGTGTTGACGTTATACTCGTTTTATTGGAAGTGAAGACCACCTCTGCACTTCCATGAAAAATTACTGGGATGTTGGATAACAGGACTGAGTGGCAGCAGGGTTCGTTTTGGAAAACGATAAGCCGAATTCACGCGACGTTCAGTAAAATATTAAAATATTAGTACCGATTTCCGACTTGACTCGATTTGTTCGAACAGTAAGGATGCTATTGGGGCCACTCACAAAGTGTGATGGTGGTTTTCCGTTAGGAAAACAAGGTTAATTTTATCAACGGGTGAGGGCCAGTTTGGATCGATGCTTACAGTATGTAAAAAAAAGTTTATCCACCCCTTCTTACTTGGCACATTTGCTTCAAATAATCCACCAAAACATTGAAAAACGATTTTTAATATTAAGTTTATTTCTCAAGGGATAAAAAAAAAAGTCAACTAACGATAATTTGATGTAATAGCACGAACTGTTTGTGTCTGAGACCAAATATATAAGAAAACGATAAAAAATAATGCAAAAAAAGTATATCCACCATAATCCTGAAAATCATTCAATATTTCGTGTGACCTCCCTTGGCTTCAAGGACAGCTTGACATCATCGTGGCATTGACTGGACAAGCTTAGCAGTCGTTTCTGGTGCGATTTTGTCCCATTCAATTACAACAACTTGTCGTAATTGCTGAATGCTTGATGGTTTGTGTTCCTGAACCTTAATTTTCAAAATAGACCAGAGATGTTCTATTGGATTAAGGTCAGGAGACTGTGCTGGCCACTCCAAAACATTGATTTTCTTTTCCTTAAACCATTGGGATACCAGCTTCGATGTGTGCTTTGGATCCCCATCTTGCTGGAACGTGTATCTCCGGCCCAGCTTCAGTTTTTGTGCACTTGCTGAAAGTTTTCGTTTCAATATGTCCAGATAAACCTCCTTTGTCATTATTCCGTCAATGAATTCGAGTTCTCCAACGCCAGACGAAGCCATCGAGCCCCAAACCATGACTCTACCTGCACAGAAAATGATAAAAGCTAGTTAAGTTAGTTGAAAATTAATGATGTTGCAATAACTCACCTCCACCATGTTTGACTGTAGGCTTTAAACACTGGGTTTTCAGACTTTCACCGGTTCTGCGCCATTTTCGTGTGATACCATCAGACCCAAATAGCATTATTTTAGTCTCGTCTGACCAAATGACCTTTCTCCAATCATCGACTGTCCATGTAATATGATCTCGAGCCCACTTCAATCGTTTTTTAATGTTTTTCGCTGACAACCATGGTTTCTTAATTGCCACTCTACCCTTCAGACCTTGTAGATGCAATCGATTTCGGATTGTTTGAGGTGTCACATGGATAGAAAATTCACTCTCAACTTGCTTTGCAATTTTTGGAGCTGACAAACCTCGATCTTGTTCCGCCTTTCTGACGATAGCCCTGTCAATCCGGGAACTTGTCTTCGCCGGTCGCCCTGATCGCTTTTCTGGTGTGAAAGAACCACTCTTTTTGTACTTCTGAACAATTTTGGCACCCGTATCTTTACGTATCTGAACGATATTAGCAATTTTACGGTAGCTTTTACCGCACTTGTGATGCTCTATGATAAGTTTTCGGATACTCAGCGAAATTTGTGCGTTTTTAGGCATTTCGAAACACGAGAACTCAAATTTGAATCACGAAAGCTTCTACACTACGAAAATATAACTGTATGCAATGTTTACATTCGAAAAAGTGACAGGAACCGCTCAATACACGGCAAAATGGTACTAAGCATGTTTGGGTGGATAAACTTTTTTTGCATGTTTTACTTCCCTTTTCTGTTGATCTTGGCATAGATTTTCAAGAGCAAGATTAATTCAAGTATATTTAATGCTATAATGATAGGTACTATAAAATGCACCAAACGCATAACAACACTCATTTTATCAACTAATATTTGAATCGATAACAGGAAAATTGTAAATTTGAAGCAGGGGTGGATATACTTATTTTACATACTGTACCTCAAACCCCCCCCCCCCCCTTTTTTTTCTCTCTAAAAAAGCCCCCCCCCCCCCCCATATCTGCCCCCCCAAACAAAAAAAAACAAACAAAAACAAATCCATTTTTTTTCCCCCCAACAACAACAAAAAACAATAATTAAAAGAATAAATTAATTGGCTGGAAAATAATCATACAAAAAACAACCACCAAAAAAAAATAACACCAACAAAAAACAAGAAAAAAACTACTATCAATGTCGATGTTCATTACTTCTTATTTTGATTCTTATTTGATTTTGAAAAAGTTGCTTTGCCGATGAATTTAGTGCAAATTGGGCGAATTGCGCAACGGTTTTGGTAAATTATTTGCATTTCTTTGATTCATTGTTATCTAGTAGTACCATAATTGGACATTCGAAAGTTTTTCATAAGAAAATATGATAATTTCCAGCATGTAATTAAAACAAACAAACGAACAATGAATGTTTTTTTATGCAGCTGCAATAACCACGAAGATAAAATTCTGCCAAATGGTGGTTTTTCTCGAATTTGAAAAACAAATTTAATATAATTTAATGACACATCGTTTTGTTTTCATCCTACTCACATACACTCCTCTTGATACGACGACACGATACCATGATATTTACATACACCGTGTTAGATAGGACGTTTCGACAGATCATGTTTAATTTGGAATATATCAGATAAATCAGTTCAAATTTCAAATATTTGGTAAATAATCGTGTATTTAGAATGTACAATATAACACAAAAAACACAGCTTGCTTACATTTGCTACTTACGTCGGTTTGAATAGTTATGCTTGGTTTTCCTATTTAGATAAAATCAGATAAAATAATTATATCAAAGGTAAGTTAACGGGACATAAACCATAAGCTATCAACCAAAAAAATCTCAAAATGTATGTTTGCTAAAAGCTAATCGTATTAGCGTATTATTTGAACAACCTTGCAAAAAATAAATTCTATTGAAACGGTGTGAACACGGTGACTTCTATAGGGTGATACGGTTAAAATTTGGTCAAGGGAAAACGCGTGTAAATCGGTGAAATCGTTTATTTAAAAAATCAAATTAAATTTCTTTTTCAAGTTCAATTAGTATAAAATTCAGGAAAAATATTCAGTTAGGCTTCCGCTTTTCCAAATCCGAATTGCCGGGCCTTACGCTTGACCCCTGCCATCAGATTTTGTACAGCCACCTTGTCCACCTTCTTCGCCGCAGAAAGCCAGTTTGCCTTGAACTGCTGCTCGTCCTTAGCAGTTTTTTTGGTCTTCTTTAGGTTCCGCTTGACAATAGCCCAGTATTTCTCAATTGGGCGGAGCTCTGGCGTGTTGGGAGGGTTCTTGTCCTTGGGAACCACCTGCACGTTGTTGGCGGCGTACCACTCCATGGCCTTTTTACCGTAATGGCAAGATGCCAAATCCGGCCAAAACAGTACGGAACAACCGTGTTTCTTCAGGAAAGGCAGCAGACGTTTATTCAAACACTCTTTCACGTAAATTTCTTGGTTGACAGTCCCGGAAGCTATGAAAATGCTGCTTTTCAAGCCACAGGTACAGATGGCTTGCCAAACCAGATATTTCTTTGCGAACTTTGACAGTTTCGTGTGCTTGAAAATATCTGCTACCTTTCCCCTTCCTTTTGCCGTATAAAACTCCTGAAGCTGCTTGTAGTCGGCTTTGACTTAGGTTTCGTCGTCCATTACCACGCAGTCAAACTTCGTCAGCATCGTCATGTACAGCCTCCGGGATCGCGCTTTGCCCGTCGTATTTTGTTTATCATCGCGATTTGGAGTCACTACCTTCTTGTAAGTCGATAGTCCGGCTCGTTTTTTGGCTCGATGCACGGTTGTAGACGATACACCCAGCTTATTTGCGGCATCTCGGAGAGATAGGTTAGGGTTTCGCTTGAAACTACCGGCAACTCTCTTTGTCGTCTCAGCGGCTTTCGGTTTTCGATTTCCCCCCGATCCAGACTTCCTGGCTGTCGACAAACGTTCCCCAAACACTTTAATTACATTTGTAACGGTTGATTTGGCAACTTTTAGCGATTTTGCCAACTTTGCGTGCGAGTAGCTCGGATTTTCGCGATGCGCGAGCAAAATTTTGATACGCTGCTCTTCTTGCTTGGACGGCATTTTGACAACTGAAGAGTGAATTCCAAAATCAAAATAGGAGCAACATTCCACACACACACCTTCAAAATGAGCGGTGTTCAGGTTTTTTAAATGCAAAATTGAAAGAAATACGTCAAGTTGATATTGACCAAATTTTGACCGTATCGCCCTTTACGGTGTTGCTTTGCCAATCTATGGATGAGTGGGTCGCGGAGGAAAAGTACATTTTCAGTACAAACTGTAAATAAACTCGGTGGTTATCCTATACAAAAATCTAACATGACTGTAAAGTGAATATTTCAACACCTTACAGAACCCGTTTAATTTTGGCATGGTTTTTATTTAACGCGGTTTGATTTAGAAACATGGGGAAAATCGGTGGTTTTTAAAATCTTCTTTTTTATTCCAGAACAAGCCTAAAATTGTTTAATCTTGTTGCCAAAATCGGACGGGTATTGTAAAATACTTTGGGTGAGAGTAGAGAAAACAAAGTCAGAGCTCGATTCCCGTTCCAGATTTTGATCATTGAATCTCATTAGGTTGTTGAACTTTCATCCAAAACTATTGATAATTGACAAAGTTACAGAAGGTTGAACATGACATTTCTTGGGAGAAAAATTTTGTTCGGTTTTTCAGTATTAAAATGGAACTGTGTCTCCCTTGCGATGAACTGGCCGGCTTGTCGTACTGCAAGGGCTCAGTAGGGATTCTTGGTCAAGACCCGAAGCAAAGAGTCAGTTCTATTGTGGAAATATCACATCAAGTAGTTTTTTCACCTGCTACAGAGGATCATGTGCCTGGAAGTCACAATGAGAATTTTACTATTCACATTAGCTAAAAACGAACGAAAACGTGCTTAAGCGCGGACCCACAGAACTCTACACTTTAACACTTTACATCAATTTTTGTATCTCAGGATCAACCGAATGAAGATCATATATAATAGATACGAATGCTTGTAGTATTTTTCATTTACATAAATAAATTCATTATATAAAGATTTCATGGGAATGGGAGGGACCGTTAGGGCACCCGATTGAAGCACTCTGGATGGGGAAAGTGGAAATGCCACCTCCCCATTGCTAACAGTTTGTGAATAGAGGGCGGGCTCTTCTTTCCGTCCATTGGGCCATCCTCATGCTAGATAGCTCGCTCTTATGACCAATTGTTCAATCTTGTTGCTGGAAAGAGATTCTTTCTATCCCTGTGGAAATTATAAGTGATGTTGCCTATCGATCCACCCAACCCGTTTTTGGCCCTTCATACAATGGCATGATTGGAATAATCAGTGGTTATTAAAGCTAGATCAAGTCTAACAGAGAGGAGAACCCATTGCTGTCGGACTTACTTTCCGTGCTACAAAGGGTAGTACATATCATACATACATCAATGGGTAGTAGTACATATCATACATACATCATCATACATTAAAATGGAACTATGTCGAAATGCATAAAATTCATAAATTCGTGCTTGTTCATTATTCGGTCCAAGACATGTATATGCAAAAACAATAATTTATTATTGTTTTATTTTGCAATGTCATCGTAGGCTCAGATATTTGAAGAAAAGAAGGATGCAGGGATTTCACTTTTTCACTTCATTTTTGTTGTCCTTGAAATGCTCACATCATTGTTTTAGCAGTAAGTATATGTTGGCGTACTAAAAAAATCGCTTATCTAGGTAACCAACCGACCGACCAACTCAGCTTAAGAAATCGTTGAAATGGATTCTATACTTACTCACCTTGATGCAAACTTTTCGTAGGTTTCAGAACTCAGAACAAACTGGATCTTCATACGTTCGGTCAAAAAATAATTTCATTCGTCTTCTTTCTTGAAATTTCAGGCTTATTGCTTGTCACAAATTAGTTTATTGCATGCTCTCAACTTAGTGCTCTGTATGCATTTCGAAAGTTATTATTTGAGAGCTTTCGATGCCAGTACCATTTTTTCACTGGTGGCAGTTCAAGGAATCGAGTCATTTTTATACGAAAAATTCCTAGACCAGACCGGGAATCGAACCCAGCTACCTCCAGCATAATGAAATGAAATTGAAAAGCAGGTGTACTTTTCTATTCCGACAAACTTCTATGTAATAATTACGAGCGGAGCGATTGGCACTCATAGTGTAGTCTGTTTACATTTGTGGAAAATTTTCTCTTGACTTAGTGTCGAACTTTTTGGATCGTATTAATTGAAAAATTTGCTTTATTATGGGAAACTTTCTTCATAAAAGAGGCTTAACTCCAACGCACCAAGCAAAATGTAAATTAGAATAAATTGAAATGAATGTACATAAAATTAATACACATCGTCTCTCGTGCTGGAAACGCTCAATTCCCGCCATCCGTTGTTGCTACTACTAAACATGAATCATTAAATGATAATTGTTGAGACACTCCTCTGACGCGTATAGCAAGATGCTATGTGACGCGAGGTTGCTGAGATCAACGATGAGTAAGATGTTGGTAAATTTGCAATTGGAGTGCAGCAGCGAGGAAGCCATCTCCGACTCCGAAACTTGTCCAGACGGTAAAACGATTTCAGTCTGTTCCTATGGATACAAGTTATGCCGCCAGTTTGGTTGCTTCATAGGAAAAGAGTTTAGGACGAAAGGAGAGGCAAAAAATAGCTGCATGACCAGATATAGACTTCTCCAGCGATACTACCGTGATACATAGATCGAACACAAAACTGGTTGAAAATGGGCAAGGCACGAAACTAGTTGTGTTGTGCAAGCAAATTGCTCGTCTGTGAAATAGAAAGCAATATATTCGATAACCTGGAGCGAAAACGAAAGTACTTTTTTACAGTTGAATACTCTTTCGTAAATGCCCTGAATATGTTCGTCACGACATGACACATTGAGGAACGCAATGAAGTGTCCGGTCATCTCCTTGTATTTGATAAATTTATAAGTATAGTTCCACGAAAAAATAAATGAATCCAAGTATGCCGATGGTCCAAATAACAAATTTACTTCTCCACACGTTGTCCTATTACTTTACATAACATGAATACGGTATTGTGTGAGCTGCGAATAAACAAACAACTGCTAGCATCAAAAAGAGATAAATCACTTCTTATACAAACAAAGTTTGAAAGATAAAAAAAAATTACGCACAACAAACCTATGATCAAAACTGACCTTTAAGTATTTCAACAATTTGTTTCATCTTTTCGACGACACAGACAGCTTTATTGCACCCGATGATGGAATCAAGATTGTGTTTTGTTCACAGCTTCTAACGCCAAATGCGTTGTAGCATTTCACGTCACTTTGACTCGTTAGAACTTCACCACTTCAACTTGAATCAGTTGCTTGAGGGAGGGAGGGTGGTGGAGGTATTTTTAACGTGCCAATATTCTATTACAACAAGCACTCCATGTTGGTTAAGCAGAATTACGGCTATCAACAACATCAAGTAGTGATCTGATCTTGTCTGGGCCAACCGTTTTTAATGACCTACCAATAAGGTAGGCAAAAAACGGTTAAAAATCTTGGTAAAGGCAGAGACAGCAAACGTGCCAAATTGGATACAGTTGGCTCTCGATGACCACATGAAGCGGTTGGTACGTGCCGCTTGACCAGTGTTGCTGGTGACGTGGATAATGCGGTCCTGAATAAGATTTTTAATTTTTCACAACTAGTTTCGTTTCTATATTGGTACTACCACTGGAATTATCTGTTAGAATAGTGATGTAATGTTTTGACATTTTCACATGTTGACATCTTTTTAGTTTGGGACATGAATCGGAGTCTAACTGAAAATTTCTGTATCTGTACTGTATCCAATTTGGCACTTATGAAGGTTTCATCCAGGAAAATGAAATAGATGAGATAGAAACAACTGAACCTGACGACCACGACTGTCAAATGAACCAGGAGATGCTGCTCAGAAACGATCCACCCGTGTGTCCCAAAAGTGGTTTTTCACCAGCAAATATTATTTCCTCTCACAATAAAGCAGCTGCAGCAACTGGATTATAAAGCAGCTGCAGCAACTGGATTATGACCAAAAAGAATCACAGAGAAGTTACCTCAACTCATTTGCAACAATTGTACTACTAAGTTTCTAAACTGATTTAAATAGTATTCTCCTCAAAGGATAGATAAATATGTCTAATTTTCAAATTTGTGTGGAAACCATAGATTGGTCATCTGTGTCACTACACTGAGAAAAATCTTGCAGTAAAAACTACCATTTTACCCGGCTATTCCTGTTTTCAAAACTACCATGAAATTTCAGTCAAATTTACTACGTTTATGCTACAGCCTTCAATATTTGTGGTAAATTTGACAGACCTCATGTTGATATCAACCCCACCAGGGTTGACTTCAATCGTAGGCATGGTTAAATCAAACGGATTCATAGTCAGGTGAAAATTGTTGGTGTTTGCCCTTAATTTAACCCTCCAAATGGTAATTTCTACAGCGGATTTTGTTGAGTGTAGGTATCTACTGTGACCGTGAATCATTTTTTTATTAAACTCTAACTTTGTCGAATTATATCTTTACTACTTATTGTCGAGCTTTCACGTTCTTGGTTGTAATCGAAAGGTTATAATTTGGTATAAAAACTCTTTGGCTAGCGGAACTGGATGCGCTGGGATTTATTTAGAATTCAATAAATTGGAAAGCCCATCGAACATCTAGTGCTTTTCAGAATTGTATTTCGTTACTACGGATACTGTATTTTTTTTTTTTAAACTTTAGGTTCATGTTAGCAAAGGACTACGTTTTTCGTGAGGATATGTTTATGTAATGCTCCACACTCTCGTTGTTTTAACCGAAGTTACATCTCCCGGAAAATTGCGGAACTACATCCTGATTGCAACAATAGACGAGCCAAACAATTGCTATAACCAAGCTTTATATATCATCAATCTTGTCATAGATTTTCCAGTTTCGTTTCCCATGCTAGAGGCTGCAAAATTTCTTGAAAATTATTAGAATATCCCGGAAAAAATTGACCGGTTTTCAGTGTATTGAAGCTGGCTATGCTCTAAAAATTACGATAAACAATCTTTTGCTGTGTCGTCTTCACGGTAACAAAAAAATACAGAATCGATACAGAATCCCTGATTATTTGACTGTTGCGGTTCGTTATTCGCTCCGGTAATTAATTCCGTTCGGTGCTTCACCTCGCACTCGTAAAAATATTTTTTAGCTTGAGCATAAGCACATGTCGTACTTGCTACTCCGTGATTGATCCAACATTGGAACCAGTTAGAAGCACAAATATTCAACCGAAAGGGGCCTGGGGCTTACAAACAATTCTCTACACAGAAAAAAATAATGAATTTTAACAAGCGTGAAAAATTTCCCTTCGTTTAATTTCAAACCAAAGGAGGCGTAAACAACGAAATTGTTTGCAATCTTTCATGGGCCATACAACAATGTTTGCATTCTTTCGTACAACAGGCTAGATTCAGGCGTTATCAGGCTAAAATTTACATGAAATCTCCCATTATTTTCTGCCAAATCTAGCATTCCCTTTATGTGCATTAGATCACGCAGAAAATTCAATGTTTCTTTTATCTGTGTATGTAAACACTCTTAAAAATAATTAAAATTACATGAGCTATAATTGATAAAAGGTTTACCTTTCATGTCATGTAAATCAATAAACGACTAAAGTTTATGTGCAAAACGGTGCATATTCAAAAATAATTGTTGTCATTTATAAATAAATATAATATGATGCGATATGTTGTATTATAATGTAATATTACATCAAGATCTGATAAAAAATCTCATACATTGTACTTGATTTTAGGAGTTTGTTGCATATTCGCGAAAACCAACATGAGACCACACAGCAAAAAATTATGAACATTACATGTGATGTAAAATGCTTGATTATCAAAAATTCATTAATGCAATGCATTTTTTTTGCTTAATTTTAGATTAAAAATTATGTACTAAACTATAGCATGTATATTTGAAAAAAAAGGCACATTAGTTGAAATATACATAATAAGTATACTTTGTTAGAATAATAAATCAGAGCGCACTCGTTTTTGAATGCATGTTCAAATGTATTTACGTGATCGTGTAGGCATAAATAAAGGGTGTATTCGATAAAAATGGCACACACATATATACTCATCAAAATTAAAATGATTATCGGATTTTCTTGAAATTTTCAGGGAATGAAGGGAACTACTAATGAGTTTTGATTTACAACATTTGTTTTATTCAATTTCGTCTCCCATCCCGAATGCCCGCACCTTCCTTTTCACTCCACCCATCAAATTTTGTACAACCGATTTTCCCAGTGTTTTTGTTGTTTTTACCCAAATTTTCTTCAATTCTAACTCTGTTTTTATAGTTTTGGGATGTTTGCGAAGTTCCGTTTTCATAATTGCCCAGAATTTTCAATTGGACGAAGTTCCGGTGAATTTGGTGGGTTCATATCCTTTGGCACAAACTTGACTCCGTTGGCTCGGTACCACTCCAATACGTTTCGAGCGTAGTGGCAGGATGCTAGATCAGGCGAAAACAGAGTTGATCCTTTGTGCTTCTTAATGAATGGCAAGAGACGCTTCTTAAGGCACTCTTCCGTGTAAATCGCACCGTTTATTGTTCCGGAAGTGATGAAGGGAGCACTTATTTCACCACATCCGCAAATCACCTGCCAGATTAGAAACTTCTTTGCAAATTTCGATAGTTTCTTCTTTCGAACATCCTCCGGAACATCGAACTTCGACTTGGCAACGAAATATTCTTGCCCAGGAAGTTGACGGAAGTCGGCCTTGACGTATGTTTCGTCATCCATCACGATGCAACCGGATTTGGTGAGCAGCTTCGTGTAAAGTTTCCGGGCGCGGGTTTTCGCAGTGATGTTTTGTTTTTCATTCCGGTTTGGGGCTTTTTGCACTTTGTAAACATGTAACCCAGCACGCTTCATGGTTTTCTGCACAAAACCGACTGACACCTTAGACTTTTTAGCGACATCTCGAATTGACATGTTTGGACGGTTCTTGAATTGTTGTACGACTTTCCTGGCCATTTTACTGTCCATTGAACCACTTTTACGACCACTTCCTTCCATTCTTTGGACACTCAGACGCTCCTTGAAGGTTCTTATTACACGAGACACAGTTGTATTTGCAATTCCAAGCCTTTTAGCAATCCACCGGTGGGACGCCCCTGGATTTTGATTGTGAGTGCACAAAATTTTCTCACGGACAATTTCTTGTTTCGACGACATGAATGGAACTACTGAATGTATAACTATGAAACTTGGCAGATGTAAATAATACACTATGGATAAGATCTACTCAAATTTCTAGGATTTTTACTCATACGATTCAAAAGTTACAGAAGATTTTCTGTGTGCCATTTTTATCGAATACACCATTTATCAAGTCATTCTATTTTATGCTACCAAGCTGATTCGTCATCCGTAAGCGAAGAGGACTGTGGTTTACGATTCTGAATTCTAGAGCAGATTTTAACTCTGGTTTACAAACCTTGGCAAAAATCATCCCGTGTGCCGTGTATCGTGTACAACAGAGATTAGAATTGTGATTTAAATCTCCTGTTAGTTGAGGAACGTGCCGCCTGAGCCAACATTTTGATGAAAGTAGAGAACATTTTGCGAGTCTCTGAATCAAGTAGATAAAATATATTCACATGCTGTGTTGGAAGAAATAAATCAGTTTAGGAACGAATTTCATAAGCTTTATTCCTTGGTAAAAACACGTTTGATCGATCAAACTAAGGATTACAATATCCTTGATAAAGGTGCTGTCAGGAAAATAAGAGTAGTTTGTGAAATGTTGTTATGTGCGATTTCTTCAGTTATAAGTTGAATTTATCAATAAGCTATCAAATTCTCTCTCAAGTAACGCTTCTTTGTCTCGGCATTGATAGCGCCCGCCGCAGTATAACTTTTCCTCCGTTAATAATTTACGATGAAGTAGTACTTCAGTGGTGACATATTTTTCTACCATTATGGTAATACTGTTAATAGGAGAAATCGTTCGTGGACTGCTATGGGTGAGTTTGCACATTAAATCCTCCGGTCCGCTTCCTAGCATCTTGCTATGAAGTACCTGTACCTAACCCACCGATTACCTGTCGATCTACCGAATTTTGATAAACCGACTGCTTAGAATTAGCTCAAATTGTAATGGAATCAATATCAGTTACTAATGCTACGATGGGACACCAATCGGAGGGGCGGCCCAACTTGTCTTGTATCTATTTGCAGGAAAAGAGGGCTTGCCACCGCTCAGAAAAAAAACGTACTCTAGTGAAAATATTACCTACACCGACAGAACAAGCGATCACCAACTAAAGACACACAGACTCCATGCTTTTGACGGATAGTGCTAGTTACATACTTTCAGCGTATCGTTAACCATAACGTACCCTGTTGCTAACCTATTCCCAACTATCCAACATCCCAGTGATTTCTCGTGGAAGTGCAGAGGATTTCTCGGCTTCCTTCAAAGCGAGTATCACATCAACACTTTCCTTCCCATTCCCTACTTGACGAGCATTCGGGCACGACCGGCTCCGGTATTGCTTCATAATGGGTCAACAGTTTTTACACATTGAGGATGTATGTTATTCCAAAACATCATCTGTTGGTTCTTTGTGTAAATACAGCTGATCTGGCAATAACGGAATAGCATCCGGGGGCGGTCTATCATGGTCATGCTCATGCTAAATTTTTTTAAAGGATACCTGAATAACGGAATTACCCAAGGGTAAAGGCCTCGAAGAAAACCGGCTTGGTCTAATTCTCGTCTACTGTATCTTCGACGAAATCGAGCCAAGGTGCTGAAACGCTTCTCAACGCAAAAAAAAATAATATCACTAAACTTGCATTCAACCGAACAAGTCGCAGATATTGCAGCTATATTTTGCCTCATCTGCGGAAACTAAATGCGAACTGTTTGCTACACATTTTGCGAGCGTTTTTCAGACTACGAACTGATGTTAACGCTCCAACAAGGTCTTTGCCGATGGATGTATTTGACATTGTCCTTTTCGATGTTAGTCTGGCGATGGTGGAGGATGCACTCAAGAATTTGAAATCGTCTGTTACGCCAGGATCGGATGGCATTCCTGCGTACATATTGAAAAATTGCAGTATCATGCTAATTACATCGCTGCAAGCATACGCATCCTCTCCATTCGAGCTCAGCAGTTTCCAAACGGTTGGAAGATGTCATACATGCAGCCAATCTTAAAGAAAAGCAGTAAAGTGGATATGTCAAACTACCGTGCATTAACTTCTCTGCCTGCTGGATCAAAATGCTTTGAGATCATCCATAATTACGTTAACTTCCAGGCCTGCAAATCATACATCTCGACATCTCAGCATAGATTCGTTCCACAACGTTCCAACATCACAAACCTGTGTGAATACTCGTTGTTTTGTATCGAGGAAATGGATCAAGGAGGGCAAGTCGACAGTATTTACATTTATATAAAGGCTGGTTTCGACACAGTTAATCATGATATTCTGTGAGCCAAGCTTGAACGATTAGGAGTATCTTGGAGAATGTGTAGGTGATTAAGATCGTACTTAGATGATTGCCATTTGTTCGTGAGAATTGCTGCCTGATGTTCTACGCAGACGATATGAAGATTTACATAATCATTAGGAGCACCGATGACTGTCTTCAATTGCAACACAGCTTGATGTCTTTATCAGTTGATGTGTACTGAATTGTCTCTCTGTCAGTGTGTCCAAATGCTGCATAATATCCTTCCGGAGAACGAAAAATCCTACTATGCATAACTATACTCTAAACTATAATCTGTTCGATTTCAACATCTCTACTAACGCGTTTCGAATCCGCCTACGAAATCGCCATGACTGATTTTTTTTTTCCTTTTTCGTGCAGTGTGCAATACTTGTTCACTTTATTTTTATTCATAAAGACCTCGCTCTCGGATGAATGTATACAACAAATACAAATACAAACTGTTTTGATCATTCATCAGCATGAAGAAAAATGAAGAATTTCTTCCTATCAAAATATAAATACGCCCGAACGCCCTTAGATAAAAGCATGGTAGAACGGGTTCCTCGATCTTTACGTGCTGTCTCATAAGTCAAATCGTTTAGTATAAGAGATAATCCTTTCCAGCTTTCACATCTTTATGATATCCGAGGATTTTGCGGAATCTATCATCAGCAAATAAAAATTCTCCACGTCTCTCGCATCAATTTAAGATCCGCATGTGTTCTGAAGAATTGTTCTTCTGCACCGCTTGTAAAAAAATAATTTTTAAATCAAAAAAATCAAAATTCATGCAATCATTGCTCTTATGTAAACTTCTATTTTCAATTATCGTAAAGCTAAACCATCTACATTTACATAGCAAGGAAATACTGTTACAGTTTATAGTATTCATCACAAACATTTCCCAAAAACAATCTTCCAACACTGCAGGGTTTCCAAATGTTTTCATTTCGCTATTAGGAGATCACGATTTCATGTTGTTAAAAAACGGAATCCTCCGAGATCGCTGTTTTTTTTCGACGAATGCATCTCACACCATCTAATTAGTCATGTGTTTGCGCACAAAAATGCGTACCTCTGTAATTACCGGCCAAAGCACCGACACGAAGCTTGAAAAGCCTTCTTGCTATTCCACAAATCGCATGTTGAATTATGTTGCTTTTTATGTGTCGGGTAGGCGAATGAATGCACTTTGTATGGCGCATACCAATGGTTACAAACATCAACGATCGGAATCATCGTCCTCCATATCAGCAATCGATCCAAGGCCAATAGCACACTCGCTGATGAATATTAATTTCCACATGGGTATTCGAAAACAAATTATTCGCACATAACGCTCAGACTGGAGTTCCGCTCGGTATGATGTGGTCGACATCAGTAGCAGAAACAATAAGCAGCATCTGCATCGTACACATAAGCCCGTTTGTGCCACAAAATCCAGCGAATCTCTGACACTCGAAGACTTTCATTAGTCAATATTTCACGAAGCCGTGGTTATTTGTTTTAATGAAGCAAAACAGTTGTGCAAATATTTACTCGGCCTCCATGCTGGCGACGATAAACGGTACACACATAAATCGGCATAAGCTTAAGTTGGTGATGATGCCGATGATCGTGACGGGACTATGTATTAGAATTTTACTCATATGACGGGCACTTGGATTTTAATTATTCAGCAAACCTCGGCAACTTATTCAAAACGAAGTATCTGATTTTCAAATAAAAAGAGAGATTCAAACGTAAATTTTTCATAACTCTAATTATCTCCACGGTAACTAGCATCACCGTCATAATCGGGAAATATTATTCTTTGTGGTGATGGTCCCAGTTTGCGTGGGAGTGCAAAGGGTTTCGAGAATTTAACGATCGAATTTTTGTTTACCTCTTTTTTACAAAATCAGATACGTCAATTTGGATAAGTTGTCAAGATATACTTGAAAAGTACGTCTACAATAGCTGAACAAGACTTTACTGATTGCAGATTTCTGCTGTTGTCGGTTGGAACGCTAACTGTAGCAGATGGGGGTAAAAAGTTTCGACGTGACGATGGAGAATTAATTCGTTGGTAATTGCAGTGCAAATTGCATCGAAATATGGGTTATTGCAACACGCTGTTTGCTGGCCGGGTACTTGTCGATTGGTGATACTCTGCAGACAAATTGTCGACAAATATTTGATGAATTTATATTTCTTCAAGCTTGCACAACGGTTTGCCGGTTCTCAACTTGGTGATTTAGATGCAACTTTACAGTTATTAGTTGAAAGCTTTAGTTGCAAATATCACTGCATGATTTTGGAAAGGAACAATACTCTACGACCAGTGAAGGTGAAAAGATTTCAAACCTATAAAAATCCCTTCGATCTGGGGCTTCTTCGTATATGCTATGCATGACACAAGTATGATTGATTAATTTTTTCCAAATTATGCGCATTTCAAGGGCAATAAGTGCTCCCAACACAAAATTAATCGACTATTCAATCAGGTCCATTGCTCATAATTTAAGTAAGAGTACAGTGAAGGCTAAAGTCTTGACAAATAGATTTATTGATATTAAAGGAATAAAGAATCGAGTGCCAAATAATTGTGAGGGAAATCTTGATACGCATACTGTTTCTTTAAAATCCTCATCAAAAAGCTGTCCGAGTAGATCAAAGAAGAATTCTAGAGGCACAAAATGTTTACTCCGTGCATTCGTGTTTTCCGTAAAGTTATATCTTATAGAGGATCCCTTTCAATATGGTTAAATAGCTTGAAGCTAACAAAGCTAGCGCAAGAATCAAACGATTTATCTCAATTTTGGTAAAAAGTTTGACGTTCACAGAGTCGTAAAAAACCATGTTGTGATAAAAGGTCGGAAATTTTAACTGATTTTATTGGAGAAAAAAAAACAAATTTTGGTTTACAAATTTTGGTTACAGTTAGTACAGACTCGAAAACTCGAATCTATGTTCCAATCAATACAAGAGTGGTCTAATGACGAAGAGCGTCACCGAATTATTAGTTTCAGATATAAAATGTCTTCAGAGAAAATTAGACGACAAGCATTTTGAAATTAAACCATCTAGCAGGAGATTCAAAAATTTATTTCGAACTGTAGATAGAGAACTGTTTTCAACCTTAAACCTATTTTACGTTAGCCAAGGGGAGGAAGCTCATCAAATATTCCGGTCTGCCTCTAAGCATATTGCTATGAGGTAACAGGTGGTTATCCACCGATTGCCTGTCGAAATGCCAAATTTGGAAGACGTCTGTATTTAGTAATTTCAAATTATACTATTCTGCCCACTCTATTACAGAAACTTGTGATTGGTTGGGCGGATTGGAGATAATGAGATCATTGGTTATGGGACCAAGTCTCCATCGGTTGGTGCATAACTTGGAAATCAAAAGAAACATAAAGCAGCCAAAAAGCACGAAACACTTCTAGGGACTCCAATTTTACCAAATCCTTCAATCGTAACATTAAATGGATTAGCAAAGATTACTTTGTTGTGCACTATCGGAAATCGGGTATAATGCATTGTCTATTGTTTCGGTTATCCATAGTAGGGTGGTGCGAGTGATCGAGTGAGCACAGCAAAAAAAACTACAAAGCTGCTGCCCGATGAGATGAGGTGGTTCAATTAATTATGGTCCATGCTATTGATTTGCCATACCCAAACCCGAGTAAAGTCTGAGATCAAATAGAAAACTAAATATGATGTTGTGATATTGCCGATAATGATTACTCAGGTTGCTATCGTTTTGGTCGTTTTAACGGTTAGAAGATCAAAATTGATAGCAAAAATATATTCCTTTAACATCAAATTTAAAAGTGATCCTGTTATCAGTAAGAACAAATTGAAAAGTAAATTTGCTGTACATTTTTTCCTGTTGATAGCAAAATGAGTATTCCGATTGATGATCTGTCAAGACAATGAAAAAAAAACTACTTTTCTCAAAAGAAAAGTGAACGCAAGATTACAGCAAGATGAAAACTAAATTTGATTGTCAAATAGTTTAGATTTTAATTTGATGTTGATATCAAAATAAGTTTTCGAATTGATATCTTTATGATGTTAGACTTTACTCGGGTACTCGCCGTGCCAGCATATCTTGGAACAAGTAAATCACACTCACATTTTGTGAGTGACTGCCTTTCAAGAGTTAATATAAATCAAATTGTTTTCATAATGAAAAACCACCATCACATATTGTGAGTGGTCCCAGTATCATCCTAACTGTTGGTTTAAATCGGTTCAGAAATCGGTACTAATATTTGAATATTTAACTAGACGCCACGTGAATTCAGCTTATCGTTTACCATAACGATCCCTGATGCCACGTAATCCTGTAATCCACCATACCAGTGATTTCTTGTGGAAGTGTAGAGGTGTCTCGGCTTCTAATCAACCGAGTATAACACCAACACATTTCTACGCTTTCGTTATTCAACCTGCATTCGGCGCCAGGCCAGCGCCGGAATTGCCTTAGTTTGAGATCACCAGTTTTTAAACATTGAGAATGTGTGTTAGTCCCAAGCATCATCTGTTGGTTCTCTAATAACAGCTGATCTGGCAAAAACGGAGGAGCATCATCGGGCGGTCAATCATGCTCATGTTAAATCCATTTTACGTTAACGAGGTATGGAGCGTTTTTATATTTTGAACGCTCCTTCAAATTATATTGTTTCTGTGCATATTTTGCAGGTTTACAGTATTGAGTATACAGTTGTAAACACAATAAACGATTGGAAATTCTTTACCAACTTTGACTTTGGAATTGCGAAAAATATCGCTGGAACTATCTTCACCGTTTACAGTATATTCTCATACAAAATGAAACAACATTTATTCCTTATAGGCAATTCAGATTTTATTATTGATTACATTAGTTGAAAAGCATTGTCACATAATAACTCCATCTTTAACCCTTTTGACCAGCTTCAACCGTTTCTGAAACCCATCACAGCCGGCACACACGACTTCCTTTGGCATCTCGTATCATATTTGCTGGATAACGGACTTGAATTGTGCCAACGCTGAGGCCTTATGCTCGTCACCTTCGACAGCATGTATAACCACACAAAACAGTCCAGTGGACTGAGATCCGGTGAACTTGGCCAAAAAGTCTGCCAAATTATATCTGCACCAGCTTTTTGATAAGATTCGCCATGTAGAATGGTGTTCCATCTTGCTGGAACACATAATGGTCATTTCCAAACATTGACCGCACACTTGATTTAACAGCTTTCTCCAAACTTCTGTTGTACAATAAATGTCGTAACCTTAACGCCTTTTTCAAATAAAATAAGCGGTAATTCACAGCGCTTACAAATTCCATGCCAAAAGTGCACCCGACGCCGCACTTTGGAACCGAGGAATTTCTGTCGCTATCTGGCACATTTTACGAAGTGAAAGCACACAGAACGACAGATGGTTCTGCACATTGTGGGACTGCTGCAGGACAAATAAGTTTCCTCTCCAGCGGTCCACGATAGAATTAGACTCGCTCTTTCAAGCCTTTCTTTTTTCGAAACCTCCGAAACTACATTAACTTTTTTTTTTTGAATGCCTGGGGCCCAGATCTTGTTTCAGAATGTTGTGCATGGCCGGTTTCGAAACATTCAGCCATTTTTCGTACGGACCGCTGATTTCTCACAGAGCAAGGTCGGCCAGATGTTCTCCGGTCATCCAATGAAGAAGCGCCACGATACCTTCGCGCTTCACACCTAGTTCTCTGAAGATCTCTGAAAAGGTGCGTTTCCTTCAAATTTTCAAAACTTGTGTCAAACTTCAAAACTAATGCATGAAATTGTATTTGTGTGGCAAGCACAATGATATAGACGAAATAAGGTATCCATAATGGTCATTCTATGCCTTATAAATTATTAACAGCTCTAATTAATTCAGGTTTCGGCTTCATACTATTCCTGAAATCAAAATACTCTTTGAATTAGTTTTGCAATTCCTTTTACATCCTTACAAAGTTTGAGAAAAGTTATGCCGTCAATCCTTCTGATAAATTTGTTGGCATTCGTTTGCACTATTTTTTTATCTTTTATGCAATTTTTCGTAGCAATCTTGTTGAAACTGTTATTGCTTATTCAAATCATTTTTGTCAGTTGTGTTTTTCCTTAGATTGAAATTCCCCTTAAATTACCGTAAAAACTTTTGCAATACAAACCCTTTTCCCTTTTTTCTGTAGTGTAATTGAACTTCTCGCGAAATTAATTTAATTCATGCAAAATTCCCTTGACGTTTTTTTTTTTCAAACCACGAGAAGTATTTACTTGTAAAAAACCATAATATCTCCTAAAAACTCCATGCAATTGTTTTTTTTTTTTTTTTGCATTTCTCTGATTATTGCTTTAAATTCATCATACAAAGGAAATAATTTATGTTCAAACATCGGTAAGACTCTGAAAAGAGAGGGAATAGCTCGAAAAAGTAGAGTGAATTTCTGTTCAATATCATGCACATAAATGGAGCGTCACAAAACATTCACATTTAGATTATAAATCGCGTAAAGTTCTGGGACATTCGATACATAGTCGATAATGTTGTATGCAAAAGCTCGTCTTTGTTGAAACTGTTTCATGCAAGTAGCTGCCTCATGTGGAATATAATACAATATCACATGCACTGATATTTACATCACAATGACAATTCAGATTTTTTTCTGTGTATGTCACTCACTGTACTTGATCAATGGCTCTTTAGAAGATATTGTGAATTGTGAAGGACCAGAAATCAAAACGCTTCATAAATACAGGTCAAATATATTTCCAGTTATTTGATAAATTCATAACACGTACTTCGCAGATGCACAACTAAATCGTCCTTCCTCTCAATCTTCCCGCAAATGTTCTGGTCATCTATTGAGCTTCGTTAACTGGTAATTCTGATTTCTTTTATTTTCTATAACGAACCGCGTAACCCAAGCAAAACAATGAACTGAATTTTAATTAATTTTATTTTGGCTTTTATTGTAAACAATACATCGATTTATTCATAATTTTAAACTACTTTGTTTCCATATAACTAAATGTAAACCTTCACTTTAAAAGCGACATGAAAGTTTGAGGGATCGATAAAAAAAGATAGTCGCGTCTGGAGAACAAAGGTCTTCCGATTAATTATAGAACCCGATATACTTTACGAAATACAATTACGACATTAGCCTAACAAATTGTAATACATTATATGAAACAGTAGTTTAACATTATTCCAAACACCAATCCATTGAAATATAAATCGAAAGATAAACCTAAGTTCGAATGCAAAGATGAATATTGCTTCCAAAATGCTATACCATTTCCCCAAAATCGAAACAGTTCGCACGTTCCTAACGGTTATGACTTAAATATAAGCTTCCGTGTTTATAGCTTAACATCTTACTTATTTCTCCTCCTTCTCCGCAATCACCTTTAAACTAAAAACCAACTAACCAAAGAGCACCGATGAGAAGAAGAAAAATCACTAAAACCAAAACTGCTTTCCCCCTACCTAATGCCTAAAGCATGCTGCATCTGACACACTAACGCGATTCGGTTTCTCGGGGCGCAAAACAGCATGCAAACGCATGAGCCCCCCTCCGACGAGGCGGTGAACTGGTGAAGCAAAAGATCTGCTGCCATATTTTGACAGTGTTTTATTACACATGCCTTCGAATACCGGTCGGTATGGAACCTACCTACTTGAGTTACAGAGGAAATGAAAGAGCAAAAAGTTCAAGTTGATGGTCGGAAGGGGAACAACCAAGAGTTTGTTTTGATCATATTTTATCTATTTCTTTGTATGCCCGCACAGTCTCACATATATCTCTACTAATGTGAGGAAAAAACAATGGAAATTTGCATAGCTCTAGTTAATTAGGTTTGTATGAGTGCTTATTTGCATGCACGATGGAGTCCAAATGATACTTTATTGGAGAAGGAAAACACACTTGAGCAATTTATAATTGGCAAAAACACATCAAATAATGATTTAATCAACTTTAGGTGGATGCAGTAAGTAATGTGAGAAAATTCAAAACACTACTTTTCATTCAATCCATCGAAAAACTTAAAACTAAACTAAATAACCCTTTGCCACCGGCTCCCACATCCAATGACAGGAACCAAAACACAACAATGCCGTTAATCGAAAAAGGAAGCCATAAATTGTCTGTCCCGTTTCGACCATTCTCGATGACACTTTAATTAGGGATCAAGTGTGGGTTATAGACGGAAAAGAAATGTTCGTACAAAATACTGACTTCCCCCACACAACATCTTCAAGTGCCGAGCTATAGGTTCGAATTCACTCCACTAGAACACTTTTCATCACATGCCGTCTGTCTCCGTCGTGAGTCTTTCGTCACCGCTGCTAAGATACTAAATCCGCTTGATTACCGCTGAAACAAAAATACTCAAATCGTCAACCGCAGCTAACAGGAGGAATAGCGCTAAAATCTGTCATTCGAGTCTGTTATGCTTGTTAGAGTCATGGAGTGTAAATTTAGGCCGCGCTCTCTTAAGAGTCAGTAGGTCAAAAAGTAAGACAGCAGATTGTTGTGTGGACAGCTGAGCAACAGTTTGAGAAAATTATAAACTGCTAGCTAAGTAGCTTCAATTATCACTGTCGGGCCAATCTCACACAGTCACATACTCGCGGCGAAATAACAGGTTTCCTGCCATTTGGTGGTCGCATTCGTTTTAGCAACGCCCCATGGCTATAAAACACCGATAGAGGGGCATTATTATATCGAATGAGTAGAGAAAAACAACTGCAAATATGGTCGGAAATATGTCATCCCTTAGGACACAGATCTACACGTCTTTAACCACCTCATTATGCATGTCCCTTCAACGGGTGTGGATCTGTATGCAGCGGATCAGAATCAATAATGAATAATAACAAAGTTACAACTTCCATTGCTCAAATTAGAAACTTTAATTCTCGTTTTTTTTTCTCATACCAAATCTACCAATTTCTTCCTTGTTTGTTTGAAACAGTTTAGAGTGATTAAAGTTTTCCTTGGTTACGTGTTCAAGCGATGTTTTGTTCGAGTAAGTTAAAACCAAGACAATTATTTGCGACAAGTATTGTTAATTCGGGGGTTTGAGGCCTAATAGTTAGCGAATCCGATAAATACGTCGGTTTTCCAATTCGAAGCTCAAAGGGTTCGATTCTCGATACAGCCATATGTCTCATCGAGTGGGAAATTTGTTCGACTACCCTGGAGCAAAAGCGTATCATTGTACTTGGCAGACATTATAAGATTAGTAGCTTTGGAATGGCAAAGAAAACCTTCAATTAAGAACTGTGCAAGTGCTTGTCAGATCATTGGTTTGAGCGGCAGGCAAGCCTCGTAGAGCATATAAGGCCGAGTAGAAGAAAATTGGAAATTCGAATCATATTGGATTTCTTTTTGAAACGGATTTTATCATTTTAACTTCTACAGATCGATCCTAAATTGATTTACCCTAAATTGATTTACCATCAAGGTTCATTGTAGCTATACAGTAGATGATCAAAAAGGAGAAGACTAGCAAAATTTTGTCCAGATTCAAAGTGATACAGTTCGGTGAATAATTAACCGATTTTGATGAAACTAGAAGCGTTCGACGAGGAATTTATTCTAGTTTCAGCAAGTTTATTCAAAATTTGATTTGACTTCCGGGCACCGGAGATAGCACGGATACTTTGAGGTTATGTCAAATGTGCTAATTTTCTGCAGCTCGTTATTTTTTATGTTACTTGAAAATCGGAAATATTATATTTTTATCAGAAACGAGAATTCATAACAAGTCTGTCAGTGGTTAAAGATCGTGAATCGGCCCATAAACAACCGAGATATGGTCATTTCCGTAAAATGTAGTTTTTTACCCTATTGCCTGACACTTCTTATGTTGAAAAACTCCTTTTTAATTTATCTGTAACTCTGCGTACCCTTAACCAAATTAGATGCAACTTTTTCCATACGATTACAAATTTATCCTAGTTTTTGGAAGAGTAGCGGACATTTCGTTATTTTCCGTAGTTCCGGATTCATTATCGGGAATCGTGAAGGAAGTGTAATGGCCAGAGTTAGAACTGTATCAAACCTGGCTTGCGACATATCAAACTTCATGATTTTACAAACCAATACCACTGGTAGTCAACCTGAGAGTATTCTTTCACATTGGCCACACCTGGTGACGTTCCGGATTCCGGGTTCCCCCAGGGAAGTGGCCAGATTTCGAATGATGTCAAACCCTGGCTTGCGACACATCAAACTTCATGATTTTACAAACCAATACCACTGGTGGCGAATCTGAGGTTTCTATTGTGGGCATCAGGATTCAATGGCAAATTATTCAAACATAGTTTCGAAAATATATAAAAGTTCGGATATGCTAACAATAATTCAGTTATTTTGATTAGATAGATCGTTTCAAAGGAAAATGGCGTTTAATAAGGCGTGGGTCCACCATTCGCATTCAAAACGGCTAGGATACGCCTAGGGATGGAATCGTACAATTTTCGGATTGTTTCGATAGGTATTTTATACCACTCATCGATCAAAACCTTCTCTAACGCTTTTAGAGACGATGGTGGTGGAAATACACTTCTCACGCGTGCTTCTAATGTAGACCAAAGTGGCTCGATAATGTTGAGGTCTGGTGACTGTGCTGGCCAATCAAGGTGATGAAAGTCTGTGTCATGCTCTTCGTACCACGCCTTTATGATTTGAGCAGTGTGGATTGGAGCGTTGTCATCTTGGAAGATTTCTCTGCCATCAGGAAAGATGGTCTTCATCATTGGCAGCACCTGTTGGGCAATTGTGTTATTTTAAGTATATTGTGAAGGTTTTCTAAAAAATACCTGGTCATCCAATATTTCTTGATAATCTTGGGCCTTTATGTTTCCCTTCATAGCAACTAAAGGCCCAAGAGAATGCCACGATATTGCACCCCATACCATAACTGACCCCCCGCCATGTTTAACGGTTGGCAGAAGGCAGCCAGGGTTGTAGGCTTCTCCAGGAGTACGCCATACGTACACTCGACCTGTAGTTGGAAACAAGGTAAAAGATGATTCGTCCGACCACACAACTTGGTTCCATTGATCTGGCGTCCATTCCTTCCCGAGCAGAAGCGAATAACTTGATAACTGGCTTGGTAGAGCTCGATTAGAGGTAAAATACCTGAGGATAATACCATCAAATTGTTCCCACAATGTCAGCGAATACCGAATTGAGGTAAGACAATACCAAAATAATACTCGAAGGTGACCAGATACTACCCAGGTATCCGGAATATCAAGTTTAGTTATTCTAGAGACATTTTGGGTTGGTTTTTCTTGTCTTATCCAGGCCAGTTACAAAATTAGGTTTCATAGCTTTTGTGTTCTGCTCGGGTTATGATCCTTGCACCAGCGCTTCCTGTTTACCGCGTTTTGCGGTTTTATTAGCGGTTTAGAAATGGCCGCACGAGCGTAAAGATTCATGTCGTGCAGCTCCCTTCGGACAGTTGATGTAGAAACTGGTTCTTGAAGCGCATTGTTCAAAGCAGCAGTTGCTTTAACAGCACTAATGCGTCTGTCTGCTTTGACTATGCGCTTCAACGAACGTTGCTGCCGGTCATCCATCTTCTGCTTCCGTCCACAGCTACCCGAGCAGAAGCGAATAACTTGATAACTGGTCTTGGTATTTATGAGCTCAGATTAAGAGGTAAAATACCTGAGGATAATACCATCAAATTGTTCCCACAATGTCATGCGAATACCGAATTGAGGTAAGACAATACCAAAATAATGAGGGACCTCCCCCGCCGCCGGGATCCGGAATATTTTTTTTTTCTAGTCGAGTTTTGTTTTCCTTGCTTTTGTTTTTTTTTGTGTTGTTTTTCTTCTTATCCTGCTCTTTAATACCAAAGCCGGTTATCAAGATCAAAATTAGGTATTCATATGCTTTTGTGTTCTGCTCGGGTACTTTTATCAGGCGATGTTTTTCCATGTTTTTTATATTCCGACATTATCCGGCAAACTGTGGCCCTGGCAACAACAACCAGTTTGCATGTTTCAGCGATCGAAGCACCGGCTTCTCGAGCACCGACTATACGGCCCCGTTGAAATTCCGTAAGCTCTAATGGCATTTCGAACTGCACACTTCAGCACTTAACCTTGATTTGTCCCATGCGCAAGCACTCAATCCTGTCACCTTTTGTCTTCTTCTATGCAAACATGTACACGGATAAAAAATAATACCCAATTAGAGTTCTATTCCGCCAGGTCGATGGTTCCGTACGTCAAATTAATTTTGAGTTATTTTTCAATTAATTTTGAGTTATTAATTTTGAGTTATTTTTAGTTTAGGTATTGTTTTGTAAAATCATGAAGTTTGATGTGTCGCAAGCCAGGGTTTGACATCATTCGAAATCTGGCCACTTCCCTGGGGGAACCCGGAATCCGGAACGTCACCAGGTGTGGCCAATGTGAAAGAATACTCTCAGGTTGACTACCAGTGGTATTGGTTTGTAAAATCATGAAGTTTGATATGTCGCAAGCCAGGTTTGATACAGTTCTAACTCTGGCCATTACACTGGTAGGGTACTTCCTTCACGATTCCCGATAATGAATCCGGAACTACGGAAAATAACGAAATGTCCGCTACTCTTCCAAAAACTAGGATAAATTTGTAATCGTATGGAAAAAGTTACATCTAATTTGGTTAAGGGTACGCAGAGTTACAGATAAATTAAAAAGGAGTTTTTCAACATAAGAAGTGTCAGGCAATAGGGTAAAAAACTACATTTTACGGAAATGACCATATCTCGGTTGTTTATGAGCCGATTCACGATCTTTAACCACTGACAGACTTGTTATAAATTCTCGTTTCTGATAAAAATATAATATTTCCGATTTTAAAGTAACATAAAAAATAACGAGCTGCAGAAAATTAGCACATTTGACATAACCTCAAAGTATCCGTGCTATCTCCGGTGCCCGGAAGTCAAATCAAATAATAAATATGCTGAAACAAGAATAAATTCCCCGTCGAACGCTTCTAGTTTCATCAAAAACGGTTTATTATTCACCGAACTGTATCACTTTGAATCTGGACAAAATTTTGCTAGTCTTCTCCTTTTTGATCATCCCCTGTACAAATTGTTGAGATTTTGTAAAAAGTTCAACAGCATTTCTTCAACTCGACCTACTTGTTTCGTTTGGCCGTTTAGAGTAGGTTCTTTGATCACTGCTACATGGCTCCACTCAACACAAGTGATAATTGGAAAGCCAGGAAAATTTAAACTAACACTTCACTTCATCAATTTTAAAAATATTTAAAAAAAAATTAAAATAATAAAACAATTAAGACTACTGATTGATAAGAAAATAATTGCTAATCCCATAACTTCGCTTCGAGAAAATGCCACCTGCTAATTCTTTCATTAATGCTTATTTATTTTCTAGGTGTCCCAACTTAAACACTGTCTTTCTAGTATTATTAAAGTTTCGATAAATTTTGCGGTATATTGCAATTGGGCAGTAGTTTTATTATGTTGCCCGAATTGCTTTTTTACTAATACTCATCTAGATTCCCTTTGAAATAATATTGAGTTTTCTTTATTTCCAACAACATAGAGTGTTTCAAAGAAACTCCCTGATTACTATCTGTTAACTTTAATTAATTTATATGGGATTTTCCAGTAGAAGAAACGTATAATTAAAGCACATACTTAATACTCCATCGTAGTTTGCTGAACACAAATGAAATCTCGAAGTGTTTTATATAAGTTTTGTAAATCGTCTTGATATTTTAACAACTCGAATCTTCGAAATATTATCTAGTAACAATCGTTTTCTAAATTTATACAATAATTCCTGATTTTTTTCTTTGAAAGTCTAATGAAGCTTAAGCAAAACCCATTAGCGTATTTTGATGAATGTCCAAGAGGTTCACCAATTTCAGTAATTTTTCTAAAGTTCTGTTTAGTTTACGCAAAATTTATTTCAAATATTTTGCAAAGTTCTGCAAATAGTTGTGAAATTCAGGTAAGCTGATAAGCTGATTGATCGTTGGTTTTTTTTTCAGATAGTATGCTTAGCTGTGCTGTACTTTCTTAAACTTTAACATAGAAAATTTAATATCAACATTACAAGAAATTTTAACAGATGATTAAGAATCTAGAAATTTTTGGAAAATCAGAGCTTCTCAGTATGGATCCAACATTTTTCAATATTTAATTACATATGTAATGTCTAGCTTTCATCGGCTGAATAATCACGTAATCTTATCAAACTCAAACGGCACCAAACGATAACATATTTCTAAATTTATTCATTTTTAACAATACTCTTAAAAATGCGATGAAAACTTTAATACGCATAAACCATAATTGAATATTTCTAATCAATATTTTCTGAGTAACTCTGAAGTGATCAGGAAACTACAAACAGATGACCTCAGGAGCAATAGAACGCTATGTTTTTTTTTTAATATTCAAGAAGTCAATATCACTATAGTCTGCTTGAATGTTCAAGACATTTGAGAAGCTTAATAATTTAAGTTTTCCTAATCTCAAAAAGATCTCAACCACGCTTATCTAACGGGTGTCCAATAAAAAAATGAGATTTCAATACCTTTCTGTAATTAAAGTAAAGAGCGTATTTTTTTTCTCTTCAAGAGAATTGCTCTCTGGACTCCCTAGAAATGGGTGGCATGTTTTTTTTCGCTCAGGTGCTGTCAGTTCAATCGAAGATGGCGTCGAAACAGCGTGTTGTATGGTTTTACGAAGCGCATGGTCATCGTGGAAAAAATTAACGGTAGACACCTTTCGAGATGAAAACGTGCCCGTGAGTACAGTTTACCGGATCCTGGCATCCCTGAGCGTGGAGAAGAATGAAGCGTTGAAAAAGCTGTTCGACAACAAGGACGGAACGAGTTTGCGTGACGCCAGCCGAAAATATCACTGCTCCCATACCTTGATTCACCGAACCCTCAAGATGAAGGACATCGTCTGTCGGAAGAAGACTCGGTCCCCCGAGTACACGGATGAGCTGATAGCGACCGTAAAATCGCAGTGCCGGTGGATGACGAAGAACTACCGCGGGACGTCGTTCGTGCTGGACGACGAAAGTTACTTTCCGCTCTCGAAAACCCACATTCCAGAAAATGACAGCTACTATTCCAGCGACAAGTCGGCCACACCCCCCGATGAAAAATATAAGTTTAAGCATAAATTTGAAAAAAAAAGTTATGCTGTACATCGCCTTATCGGACAGAGGGATTTCAAAGTCGTGGTTCAAGCCGAGTAGTCTGGCCATCAATCAACAAGTGTACCAGGAGGAGTGTCTTGAGAAAATTCTTCTGCCGTTCTTAAAGGAGCATCATGCGGATGGGAAGTACGTCTTCTGGCCGGACAAGGCGTCTTCCCATTACGCCAAGAAGACGCTGGAGTATCTTGAGCAGAAAAAGATACCGTACGTGCCAAAGGAAAGGAACCCGTCCAACTTGCCCCAGTGCCGTCCCATTGAGGATTTTTTCGGCTCCCTCATTGCCCTAGTGTACAAAAATAATTGGTGGGTCAAGGATACGAAGTAGTTGACCACGAGGATCCGGAATTGAATCCGGAAGATGGACGTCAGTGCCGTCCAGCGCTCTTGTGAGAGCATCGCAACTAAGTTGCGTCGTACGGCTGACCAGGGCCCCTTCTCCAATATTCATTGACGTTTTTTTTAAAGAATGAACATTGTGTTTTTAATTAAAAAAATACTGAATTCGTTGAAAATTTTTTTTTCTTTTACTACAGGGTGTATCGATCAAAACTTGGTCGACTTAAACTTGACGCATTTCCTTTCATCGTGCATTAAAAAAAATTGCACACGCCTCATTTTGAAGATGTGTGCGTGTAGCATCTTCCTCCTATTTGATTTTGAGATTAGCTTTTGAGATTTGATTTTGAGATCGAAAGCAGGAGGCCACAGCGACGACAAAAAGAGTTACCCGCTGTTTCGAGCGGAACCCCAACCTCTCCGTCCGAGATGTCGCAAAGAAGTTGGGAGTGGCCCCTTCAACTGGACTGTCGGCTTACAAGAAAGTGGTCACTCCAATTCGCGACGATAAACAAAACACGTCGGCCAAAGCACGATCGCGAATGTTGTACACGACGATGCTGACGAAGTTTGATTGCGTGGTACAGGTCAAGGCAGACTTTAAACAGCTTCCTGGACAGGAATTTTATACGGCAACCGGACGTAGAAAGGTGGCAGATATTTTCAAGCACATTAAACTGTCAAAGTTCGCGAAGAAATATCAGCTGTGGCAAGCCATCTGTATCTGTGGCCGTTTTTAGATCAAGTTAATGCAACGCACAACTCATATGAATATTTGCAGTATGTTGAATTGTCCTACATTAATTATTTAGACTAATTTATAACAAGTATATTGCTGGGAATTTACACTATCATTGATTTCTGTTAGATTTGGTGAGTATGTTCCAATTAAAATGATTATAAACTTATGATAATGTCGTGAATAATCAGACCATCAATTTTCTATGATATCATGTTTCGCTGTTGAAGTAAATATAAAAGTATGTATTTTTTTTTTCTTCTCTTATGAAGCAGAATGAGATTGCAATACATGTGAATTTCAGGTCAGGATTTTCAACTTATTACGCTATTGAAACAATGCACAAAAAAGGTTGATCAATAACCACATCAATCATCCTTCCAACTTCTTCACGTTAACGAATTTCTTAATACTAGAGTGGACAAACTTCTGCATCTTACACACTTAGTTTTTTTTACAGAAATCTGTAAAAGTTTACCGAATTCTCAACAGCTGAACGTTCGGTAATCCAATTTAACGGATTTCGGTAAAATTTTATCGAAATCCGGTATTTTTTTTACAGATAACTGAAAAATTTCACCGAAATCGGTTAAATTGGATTACCGAACGTTGGGCTGTTGAGAATTCGGTAAACTTTTACAGATTTCTGTAAAAAAATCTAAGTGTGCAGGGAGTTTTGAGAGCTAGGTTTTGATATTTCTCTCAGTTTGGATGGATGAGACAATTCTAATCAAGTTTTCTTTTCGCTTGAAGTGGATATTGATATATTCTTACATCGGTAAAATATGTTAACTCCGGTTCACAGTCTGGAAACTAATGATCAACTTTATTTCAGGCTGTTCTCAGCAAACTTTATCAGGTACAGAATATGTAAGATTATATACAAAGTTTATAAGGTTGACGTATGATTCGTTAGTATGAGAATGAGGGATAGGAACGTTTACACTGCAAATAAAAATCACTTACAGATTACGTACATTACAGAAATGTCATTTGGAAACCAATCAAAGCAGAATCACCTTTGAGGAAAATACTACTTAGTTGGCATAACGTCAAGCCGATTTCATGGGTTTCCACGCTACCACGGATCACATTTTTGTGATTCGGCAAGTGCTTCAGAAATGTCGCGAATATAACGTGTCCACACTTCATCTTTTTATTATGTTCAAATCAGCTTACGACACAATCTGTCGAGACCAGCTGTGGCAGATTATGCACGAATATGGATTTCCAGAAAAACTGATGCGGTTGGTTAACCCGGATAAAAATAACCATACAATTACAATATAATAATATAAAATTACAATTAAATATATTTCCGACCACGAATCTTATCGTTCATTTATCAGATAAATTAAAAATGTAGATTGTCATTACAATAGATCTACTAGAGGCGTGACTGCTACTTGGCACCCCAGTGGGTCTGGGTTCAATCCCAGTCGACGTCGGTGGTTTTTCTGAGGCGAAAAAATCTGGTCACGTATTCCTTCGGAAGGGAAGTAAAGCCGTTGGTCCCGGCTCATATTCATGAGTCGTTAGGTAGGGTCCAGGTGGTGGAGTCGTCTTCCTGGCGGTCGGTGATTGTCAAATAAAAAAAAATTAAAAAAATAGATCTACTAAAGGGCGATACGGTCAAAATTTGGTCAATATCAACTTGACGTATTTCTTTAAATTTTGCATTTAAAAAACCTGAACACCCCTCATTTTGAAGGTGTGTGTGTAGAATGTTGCTCCTATTTTGATTTTGGAATTCACTCTTCAGTTGTCAAAATGAGGTCCAAGCAAGAAGAGCAGCGTATCAAAATTTTGCTCGCGCATCGCGAAAATCCGAGCTACTCGCACGCAAAGTTGGCAAAATCGCTAAAAGTTGCCAAATCAACCGTTACAAATGTAATTAAAGTGTTTGGGGAACGTTTGTCGACAGCCAGGAAGTCTGGATCGGGGGGAAATCGAAAACCGGAAGCCGCTGAGACGACAAAGAGAGTTGCCGGTAGTTTCAAGCGAAACCCTAACCTATCTCTCCGAGATGCCGCAAATAAGCTGGGTGTATCGTCTACAACCGTGCATCGAGCCAAAAAACGAGCCGGACTATCGACTTACAAGAAGGTAGTGACTCCAAATCGCGATGATAAACAAAATACGACGGCCAAAGCGCGATCCCGGAGGCTGTACACGACGATGCTGACGAGTTTGACTGCGTGGTAATGGACGACGAAACCTACGTCAAAGCCGACTACAAGCAGCTTCCGGGACAGGAGTTTTATACGGCAAAAGGAAGGGGAAAGGTAGCAGATATTTTCAAGCACACGAAACTGTCAAAGTTCGCAAAGAAATATCTGGTTTGGCAAGCCATCTGTACCTGTGGCTTGAAAAGCAGCATTTTCATAGCTTCCGGGACTGTCAACCAAGAAATTTACGTGAAAGAGTGTTTGAATGAACGTCTGCTGCCTTTCCTGAAGAAACACGGTTGTTCCGTACTGTTTTGGCCGGATTTGGCATCTTGCCATTACGATAAAAAGGCCATGGAGTGGTACGCCGCCAACAACGTGCAGGTGGTTCCCACGGACAAGAACCCTCCCAACACGCCAGTGCTCCGCCCAATTGAGAAATACTGGGCTATTGTCAAGCGGAACCTAAAGAAGACCAAAAAAACTGCTAAGGACGAGCAGCAGTTCAAGGCAAACTGGCTTTCTGCGGCGAAGAAGGTGGACAAGGTGGCTGTACAAAATCTGATGGCAGGGGTCAAGCGTAAGGCCCGGCAATTCGGATTTGGAAAAGCGGAAGCCTAACTGAATATTTTTCCTGAATTTTATACTAATTGAACTTGAAAAAGAAATTTAATTTGATTTTTTAAATAAACGATTTCACCGATTTACACGCGTTTTCCCTTGACCAAATTTTGACCGTATCACCCTTTATTCATCCCACATGCTAGAATTTTCTACATGCTGAAACAATACAATTAATAGTAATTGTCTCAAATTTGTTCGTAAAAAACTGATTTTTTTTCTATAGTTAAGATACATAACAACCCCCTTTTTCTGTTGTCGATGTCTCAATTTACATTAAATCCTATTGTGGAAACAATAACTCCTATTGTCAGTTTATTGTCGTAAACAATACTATTAATTGTACATACTATAGATTCTACTGTATGGTTACAATTAATTTTATTGTAAATCTATGAGAATTTTTTTTCGGGAAGACCGATAAACCGAATTATGTGTGTCGTCTAAGTCTCAAGGGCTCTCGAGTGCCTTCGAATTTTGGAGAGGCTTACGGCAAGCTGATGGATAGTCGTGTTTGCTATTTAAAAATGCATTGGAGGGTGTGATTCGAAGAGCGGGGTTTCTACACGATGAGAGGAATAGGCTCGCGAGATAACAATATTAGCCTCCCACCACGAGTTTAGATCGACAGACGAACTCGTGTATCTAAGCTCATTGGCAACCGCCAAAAACGACACCAGCAGAGAAATACAAAGGCGCATTATCACTGGCAATCGTGCCTATTTTGGTCTCCGAAGGACGTTAAGATCGAACAAAGTGCGTCCAACTACATAGTTGACCATCTACAAAACATTGATTAGACCGGTAGTCCTTAACGGCTAAGTAACATGGACAATGCTCGTGGAGGGCTAACGCACCCTTCGTGTCGTTGAACACAAGGTGCTGCGTACGATCTACGATGAAGTACAGATGGGAGACGGACGAAGAGGAGCAGGCGAATGAACAACGAATTGCATCAGTTGCTGGGAGAATTGTTCACACTGCTAAAATCGGTCGATAACGGTGTGCTGAGCATGTCGTAAGAATGTCGAATGGCAGCCAACTTAAAATGATTCTCGATAATGAACAGACGGGCACAAGAAGAACAGGCGCGTAAGGAGCAAGGCGGATCGATTAAGTAGAATACGACCTGCGGGCCCATCGCAGGCTGCAAGGCGGGTGAAGTGTGTACGGCAGAGGCCACCTCGGCCTTGAAATGAATATCGCAGTGTCATGATGCGATCAACGTTATAAGACGTGGATGATAATTTTTACTGGCTACGTTTGTTATATACGATTCAATGAGATTTACAGATTTATCTGTTGATTCCATGGATTAAATTCTAGAATCTGGTGATATCGTTTGTCATATAACTAAAAAGTTAAATTATATTGCATTTTCGAGGAGATTTCATGAACTTCAGGTTGCCACATGTCTAGTTTTGGTCTATATTAATTTTTGTCTATTGACCTACCTGAAGTGATCCTAGCTAAACATACTTTTTATTTCCGATGGCACCGATGGTGAAGTGATAAGCGTAGTTGCCTCTCATCCTAGTCGAAACATCTCTGATCACGTCTTCCTTCAGAAGGGAATGTCGGTCATAGCCTATATGTTTATGAGTTCGAAATGTAAGGTGCAGGTCGTCTCATGTTAGTTCATGAAAATGTATGTAGTCGGTTTCATAATTAGTGCTCTAGATATTAATCAAGAACATTCGATGCAGACACTAATAAACGAATACGCATATTATATGGCAAGTATAATGATTATCTATGTCCAGAGAAGTCAAGAAAATTTCCAACTCGAGAGATATCCTCAACTGGACTTTACTTATATATAGAAGATATTCGATTCGGGGCTCCCCATTTTGTATAAAGTCGTTTGCGATAAGGTGGTAAGATTTGTTCACCAAATAGTCATTTGACATAATGGCCTTATAGCATAATATCATAATATACACAGAAAAATATAACGATCATTTAGCATGATAAGTATTTGGCATACTTGTCATGTGGCATACTGGTCATTTGTCTTTAAGATATAAAAAAAGAAAAAAAAAAGATAATCAAAACTATAGACAGATCCTTCACAATGGTATCGGTAAAAACTTCTTAACCACAAATATTTACTTAAATCAATTCGTAAAAGTGACTTTTTGACATAGTTTTTTTTTTTGCCTTATCATTGAGATTTTCAGCGTCAGGCTGGTTCATCTCCATCGTAGTCACTTAACACTATTTTGGATATTTTTTGTGACTTGTCTGGGAGTCAGTTTTGAGCTCGTGCTTTTGGCTCGAGAAAGATGGATGTTAACCAGTACGCCAGTGTCACTTCCAGGCCTATTGCATGTTCAATGCAGCACAATGAAAACATGCAGTGTGCTTTGATCACGATCGAACGTGTTTTATTCCCTGTCATATTTTTCGCTTATTTCCAATGAGTATAAAAGTTATTTATTCTATTTATTTAATTACATGAATATTTGTCTTATGGGTAACCAATCTCGGGTCCTCCCTTAGCTCAGTCGGTAAAGGCGCAGCTACAAAGCAACACCATGCTGGAGGTGGCTCGGTTCGATTCCCGGTCTGGTCTAGGAATTTTTCGTTGAGGAAAATTCCTCGACTCCCTGGCTGTCACCGCGTGCCAATTAATTTCGATCTAGCATTAAGAGGTTTTATAAGCCATCCATATCGTCAAAGAAGAGTATCCCGACGTGGACTCTAAATTTAAGGATAAGAAATCCAAAGCAGGACGAAAACAAATGGTTGGAGTTTACATAATAAGCTATATCACTCGGACGAGAACGCTTCACGCACCCGAGATAAGAAAACACGCCCTCGCGCTGCTAATGAGCAGGCGCGATTATGTTAAACATGTCCTTTCTCTGTTTGGCCTTAAGCCAAGGACACGACTTAAGCGTAAAACGGTACAAATGTGCAATATTATGGGAAATCCCAGGTCTGAAAGGGACATATAATGTAAAGCAAATAAAACTAGATTAACCTCTTCAACGACGAATTTAGCGTCACCTAGAATAAAGCCGAATGATAGAAAATCAACGGCATTTAATAGGTTATGAAAAGTTCCAGAAAATTACATAAGAACTTCTAGGATTATATACTTTGTTATAAATCGAGAATTCAACTCGTAGGCTTAAGATCACTATTGTATGATATTTTTGAAATAAATAAAGTTCAACTTAAGGAATCTGCAACCATAGTATTTCTTTAGTTCGAAGTTCCATGTTCCGGGATATATCTGCAACCATAGAATCTTTCTGCGGAATTTTGAAGCTGGGACGAGTTAACTGCAACCATAGTCTGCTCGTTCTGGAGTGCGGAGCTCACTCCCTGATTCTTTGTGAATCCGAGAACTCGTCGGAATCTTCGTTAGGACTCAGTCAAAAATAGAGGTCGTTGGAGAAGCGATCTCGAAGTTTGTACTGAAATAAGTGTTGTACGAAAAGCTTGCCTTCCCCCCACAATAAGGGAAAAGTGTTGTTTTCGCAGCGACACTGGGCATAGCGTATGATTGTACTTGCCACATAATCATACTAATGCAAAAATGGTACTTGGCATCGAAAGCTCTTAATTAATAACTATGGAAGTGCATTTAGAACACTAAGTTGAGAGCAAGCAATTTGCTTGAAATGCTAAAGAAGAAGAAGAAGGGTAACCAATCTGTGATCTGATTCTAAAGTGAGAAAGTCATGAAGGCAAGCGAAATAAATCCAATCGGAACTAGAATTTTGTCTAGGGACGTGTTTTTAGACTGCCTTGTTGCTAATTGTAATGGTGAGCTCATTCCATTTTACTTATTCATTTGTCTTTTTTTTTCCCAGAGAGGGTCGGAATAAGTTGTGGAAATAATGCATACAAAATAATAGTAAAGCGTGGGCTTTGAAAACTTATGCAAGACCTTCCCATTATATGTTGTTTTCGGTTTAGAACGAGAGTAATAGCGCTTTAACCATAAACCATAAAGGACTAGGACTATGGTTAATGCTTGGCTCAACAAGTTAAAGGAAATGGAACATCATTTAACATTCTATGATTAGTTGCCCTCATCGTCCAACTATTAATTTCTGAACGAAATCAAACAGCACATTCCGGTGTTCGATACAGAACAATTGAGATATTTGAAATTAATTATAGCAAGTGCTGATTGAAGATTATATAACATTCCTTCGAATAACAATCCCCAGATTTAATCTAACTCCAAAATAAAATCCCAAACATTTACCATTCAACAGAAGTGTTCAACGAAGAACCATTTTGTTGATTCATATTGCTCTGTGCACCTTATTTTTTGTTTTATGTGTTTTGACATTTATACTTCAGACTGCAAAGCTTCAATAGAAAAAAATCAAGCGTATATTTATTACTAAAGCAGCAATAATCAGTACAACACAAGAACGCGTTATAATTTTAAGCAGCTTCTCAAATGAGTAAGTGTCTGAATAAGTTAAATAGCATAAACCCCGATCAAAGATTTAATCCGATTTGATAACATATTGTAATATTATATTCTCATTATTCGATAACTGAATATGTTATCATTGAGGATGAATAAACAGCCAAAATAACAAAAGAAATAGCAAATAAATAATTCTGGGAAATCACACTACTAAATTATTTGATTATCATAAACATAATCTCAATAAGAAATCCTAAAATGCGTGCGAATTCATTGACACAATTCTAAATTTAATGATCAATTTGATATCAAATTCTCACGCTTAAAACCTGAAATAATATTTTTAGTGGAGAGCACAATTTTCTGTCCGAAACATACGGGTCAAAGCAGTCGAACAATATAACTTAAAAGAACAGCTGTTTAAAACAGGGACTGAGCTTCGTAAAAAAAAACATCGTTTAATAGGGCAGCATGCACCCTTCTTTTTTGGAAAATGCTCCTTAAACTTTGGAAAAATGCTCATTAGATGTGTTTGCCCGGTATAATGCAATCGGAGGTGTTAACCTTCTGGTTAGCGCTTGCCGGTTGTTTTGACGGGTCTTAAGTTTCTTCAAGATTGTATAGCGGAGCTTCGCTCCTTAATCTTCTAGGGAGTTTTGACGGGTTTAAATTTCATTTTGACGAGTCTTAATTTCGTTTTGACGGGTCTTAATCTCGTTTTGACAACTCTTAAATTCAGAAACTTAAGACCCGTCAAAACTATACAATCTTGAAGAAACTTAAGACCCGTCAAAACAACCGGCAAGCGCTAACGAGAAGGTTAATACCTCCGATTGCATTATACCGGGCAAACGCATCCAAGGAGCATTTTTCCAAAGTTTAAGGAGCATTTCCACAAAAAGAACCCTGTCCTTATCGTGAGCTTTTTCACACTTTCCAAGATTCACTTGTCCTTATTTTTTCTCGAGTTCAAGGGAAAAAACGCAATCCAATAAAATCAATGTTGAACTTTTTTTTTACTAGATTACAGGTTTATGTCATCAGAAAAATAGAAACACAGAATGTTTTAATCGATAGGCCCAATTACTTGGATCTAGAGGCCAACATTACCTCCATCTATAGAAGCAGCAAACCTGCGTGTATCATAAATTGAAAATCACCAACGAATTGGCACCCTGTTCATTTTACAGTGCAAATATAACCTACTTCTTCCAGCTACAAACATCATCACCAATAGGCACCCCCCGCAAAGGCAAAAGCTTGGCAAAAAGGGTTGCAATTAGAAGCCCAAAAGCAGCAAAACAGCAACAGCCTTAATGTTTTTTCTCTCTCTCTCTCTCTCTCTCTCTCTCTCTCTCTCTTTTGTGTCACCATTTCCTCCATTTCTGTTGTTGTTCCTGTCGCAAGGCCGCCGTATCGCACCACCTTGCGTTCATTCGCCTCCTAGGTTTTCTTTTTCCTTCCTGATTACACTTTGACCGACCCAGATCGGAACGGCGTGGTGTTATATTATGATGGAAAATGAGCACCCATTGACAGCCTTTCTTGGTTATTTTCTTCGCTCGCTCCATTCTTTTTGCGTGCAACCCGTTCCGGTGAAGCTACGCGGATATTAATTCCACGGGCTATCTTTCTTTTCGAACGGCCATCACAAAGCACGCTACTTGGGCCAGTCGAGACGAAGCTAAAAAAAGTATGCATTGATCCGGTTCAGATTCCCAGCCCTGGTCGCGTAAAGTGGGTGAGCTTTCGGTTTTTTTTTCGGTTGGAGGTGATATTGTTACGCTTCACTCCCATTGCGGTGAGAAACTTTCACTCTTTACGGGTGGTACAAAGAAAATGTCACATAGCTTGGGATCTCGTTTGATGGCTAGAAGTGTGATGAAATGGGTAAATTGTGCCGGAAAAATAAAGGAGTAAAATGACACAATCAGTAAATTACCCGACGAACAATCTTGTCATTGACTTACCTGTAAAGAAATGGAAAGGTGATAATATACTGTTAATTATTTTTAAATTAATTGCCCCATATAAGAATTTAATTTTAGTGAAATTTTTCTGGACAAAAATAAACAAAAATAACAATGGACAAATGGACAAATGGACAAAAATAAACAAACTCAATTCAACAACCAACCGGAAATGGATCCCCTAACTTTAAGCTTGCATGAACTAACAACATAGCAACAGAGCTAAGATTGATCATGGATTATTTTTTGTCATTTTTCCACGCAGTACATTATGTCACCATGCATGGTGTATAGTTCAACCCTTGATTTTGATAGACAATTTCAAGCCATCTCAAGCAAATGAGTCATAAAAAAATCCTCTTCTACGCAACAACCCAACGCTTGAGAACTTCTTTAAACCTGTTCGTATGTCAATGAGTGAATATTAATGAGAATCACTCCACTGGAACGGGCACTTCTTTGTTTGCACTCTTCTTGGTACGTGACAAGTGTCCTGTTGTAGAAAATGCCATCAGTTGAATACATTCACAAACTCCAGTGCTTTTAGAATCCTGGACACTATCTTAGGGGCTATTCATAAACCACGTAGACTTTTCATAGGGGAAGAGGGGGTGTTTGACCAAAGTCTACGCTCCATACGAAATTTCAAAAAAATGTATGGAGAAAAGTCTACGAGGGGGAGGGCAGGTCTGAGATTTGCAAAAATCAGTCTACGTGGTTTATGAACAGGCCCTCAGTTTTATGCGCCTGATAGTTCTTAACTTTGGCGAGAAGTAAACAAAAAAGAGCTATGTGGAACAAGTTTAAGATTACTTCTACAAGAGCTCTAGATTCATTAAGCTACTTTTGGTGACGTAATCATTGCTCATAGGATTTTTAACGAAAGAAACGTAACCATCGGTTTTAACTTCTTAGCTACGCAGTATTCCAAGTAATAAAATCAGTGATAACTACGGCGGCACGCACAAAGTTTGAAAAAATAAATCACCGCTACATTGAACCACAAACTTCTGTCCTGCGGCAGTCATTTGACAGAGACATGCGCCAGCAATAGCGATAAGAACACGCATAAACAAATGGAGACTGAAAGTAAACATCAACCACAGGTTTGATTTATTTGGTTGCCTGTCCGAAGCTAATGCAACGAGTTTAATGCTTTTATTATCGAAAAATCAATATCAAAATGGTGGTGTTCCATAGCTTTGGGCTTTTAACATGAATCGTGTCATAATGCCTCGCCAGTTAACGCAGAGTTGAGACTGTACTGCTAAAAATTGTAAGCTCAAATTGTAATATGGAGATTTAGGTTTGACCATACGACTTTATATGACTTTGTATTGATATGAGTCCACAAAATAGCATTATTTAATTCCATGACTCAAAAAAACCCAGCAATTTTAGAAGAATTTTGAAGAATAAATCTATCTTATCAATAAAAGTTTCGAGCTTTGAAAACATCATGGACAGATTAATGAATGTTGTGAACTAATCATAATCATTACAGTAGTGAAGTAATTTCAAACCCCGTTGTTGATAAAATTTCAGATGTGAAAATTATCCCCACTAAGACTGACTTTATTTAGGTCACGCAGCATGATTTCCCGTTATAGTTCGTATAATAGACCTGTGCCTTTGGTTTTTCTTGTGTATCATCATGAACCAATCTCCTCCCAATCGCCTTCACACATCAATCCCATCCGGATGGGTGGGTCAGATTAGACGATGTAAAAGCGTGGGAACAAACGACTTTATTCCAGAAAAAAGCGACAAACATGAGGCGTGATTTCGGGGTGCGTCGCCTTCATGTATGATGACACAGCTTTCCCTACGACACGATTACTATCTCAAATATTCCCGAACCTCTCTTCTACTTTATCAGCTGAACACAATCAGACCCCTCCATAAACGTCAAAATTGGGCAGGCATGTGGAGCAAAGCGATGATTGTTGCAAAGAGAAATATAGGCTCCAGTGTTTCTCATTGACACACATAGCAACCCAGCTGGGGCGGAACAAGCAAAACCTCCAGTTTACAACCTTTCCAAATGTCTGAAAATGGCCCAAATTGCAAACGAAAGCCCAATAAAGTAATTATTCCCCGCTTCTAGTTACACGTGTGAATTTATGAATAAACACAACATCGGACAGACACCAAATTGCCTGCCAAAAAAGTGGAATAATAACATCTCCTTCCGGGTAGATTATCGCCAAAAATTGAATCATCTACAAAGTGAAATCAAGCCCACTCACGGAATGACGAAGGAAAACAAAAATTAAAACGCATCATCAAACGGGATCTCCAAAAACTATCGAACCAATTAGATGTAGGCATCTGTGAGGTGAGTGGGTTGCTCGGGCATTATTGCATTGTTGCTGTGTGGGTTCAAATTGTTACTGCGGATGATTATTTTCTTTTTCTTTTTTTTTTTGCTGGAATATTTTGCAAAGTCCATTATTGAATATCATGGTAAAGCCAACAAACAAGCTCGAATTCAATGCCAAACAGATCTTAAATCGTTGAAAACTTGGTAAAGTTATGCCGACGGTGATGACTATTTCAAAATCAAAATACTTCACCTAATGCACATGCATCTTGTTGGGTTGATTAAAAGAATTGCTTAATTATGCCAAAGCTTAACATGCATCAACAAGGTTGACTGAAATTGCAATACTGAATTACAGTACAAACCTCACAAATCTGCAAGCTAACACATTCGGTATTTCATTTAAGGCAATTATTTGTTTTTAGTTCAATTGTCAGAAACTTCATACCTAGGGTGGTCTCCTCTGTCTCCACATTTTAGTAAAACTAATTTGAAGGCTTCAAAAAATTCGGGGAAGTTTCGATGTACAGTATGCAAATAAAGTATATCCACTTTGGTAATTTTGCATCGCTTTTCAGTACTGGAGAATGGTTCAATGTTCAAGAATGATAAATAATTCGTATGCGAAATCAATAAAATGACGTTTTACCAGTAATTTTAGCTACTCATATTTGATATAAAGGGCGTTCCGTTTAAAATCTGCAGACACGCAAACTGCTCTAACCTTTGATCCTTAGGGTAAAATTAATTGAAATTTTGCGAAGACATAGTTTAATGTGTATTGTTTACACTCTGTGAGTTGATTGCATCAGGTGCGCAAAAGTTTTCAAAATGGCAACGAAAGAACAGTGCGTGTGCGAAAAAGTTTTGCACGAGTACTTTGAAAATAAGGTCTGTATATACCCAATTACAAAAAAAAAGGATCTGTCGCATCGTGCCATCGGGAACAAGATCGAAATCGCGAACTCCACGGTGTCTGGTATCATAAAAACGGTTCGAAGAACGTCTGACTCTTAACCGGAAGCGAAGATCCGGAGAAAAAAACCGTCAGGTCAACGAGAACGAGCACAAACGCGTGTTTGGGGCCTTTAAACGGAAACCGAACGCCTCAGTTCGAGAAGAGGCTAAAAAGTTGCATGTGTGCTTGACTTTCGTGCAGAATACCAAAACTCGAGCTGGACTACGTACGTTTAAGGTTCAGAAGTCCCCAAACCGTGACGAGAAACGTGTCGTGTTCGGAAGTTGTACGACCAGAAGTTAACGAAACCACACGACTGCGTAATGTATGACGAGACATATGTGACTGCCAAGGATAAGTGTGATGTTCCCGAGAACCTCCGGACACAGAAGATGTCGAAGTTCGCCAAGAAGTTCTTAATTTGGCAAGCGATTTGTACTTGCGGAAAACGGAGTACACCTTTGGTTTCCGAAAGCACCAAGAATGGACAGGTGTATTTGGAAGAGTGTCTCCAAAAGCGGCTTCTCCCTCTGCTGAAGGCTCATGACGGTCCGGCAATCTTCTGGCCGGATTTGGAATCATACCACTACACGAAGGACGTGCTAGAGTGGTATAAGGCGAATGATGTCGATTTCGTACCGAAAGATCTGAACACCCCAAACACTCCGGAACTTTTTTACTGCGCCCAATAGAAAAATACTGGGTCATTCTGAAGGAGCACCTTCTAAAACGACCTAAAGTGGTGAAGAATGTAGAAAAAAAATGAAGAAAGCATGGGTTAATATGCACAAAATTGTCGATTCCGATGTCGTGTAGAACCTTATAACTGGGGTTAAGGCCAAGGTTCGCGCATTCGGATATAAAGACGAAAAAAATTAAATGAATAATGTCAAAACTAACCTCAATTGTTTCTTTTTACTCCCTGAAAATTTGGTGATAATCGGATAAAAACTCGAATGAATTTTAAGTGTGAGAATGAATTTTAAGTGTGCGGACACCCATTATTGACTGGTAGTTAATAACACACGCTAAATTTCAATAATATAGATTTTGTCTTACGATTATTTTTAATTTTTATATTTTATTATTATTTTTTCTATTTTTTATTATCATTATTTTAAAAATTAGTTATGTAAATGCGTTTTTTTTCAGCGAATTTATTTAAAAAACATAATAATGCATGCTTCCAAGTTGACGCTAGAAGAAATTAATTGTGGACTGCTATAAATTTTGAACGAACTGCTCGTAAATAATACGATTCATTGGTTTACAAAAATATTGTTTATTTATAAAAAATATACATGTCATAACTAAAATTTACTTCATGGCATGTATAATTTGGTGTTCAATTTTGGTACATGTAACTTTGAGAGAGGACGTAAAATTAATTGTTTCAATTAGCTTCGATTGGGTATAACCCTTATTTTACATGCCAAGTGCGTTGGTACAAAATCGATTGCCGAACATACCAAGTCAGCTCAGCTGTTATGAGTTCGGTAATTCATTACCGAAGCCGGTACCAAATATACTATATTAACAATATAAGTCACTTCCTTTTTCCACAAATAAATGTTAGGCGACCCGTGTAGCGCTGCCAACAGAACCATCTGGTGTTAAAAAAGGCAATCAAAATATATTATACCTTTCAATTTGGTTAATTTATTCTACCGTGTATCCACTGTAAAACTAAGATACTCTTTTTATGTGTATTGTTTGCTCACACAGAGAAAAGTTTGATAATTTGTCGGTACAACCATATAATTTTTCTCAGAGCACTTTTGAGAATAACGCAGATACGTCTAAATGTGCTTTATTTACTCCTTGAAAGATTGAGGACTCTCGGGAAACCTTTCTTACTTACTTCAACTTACTTCAATTTACTCGAAACCCAGCCAGATATGTAATGCAATGTATTCGCTTATGTTCATTCTTACATCGGTTTCGGAAACGGTAAATATCAAACAGCGCCAACATAAATCAAAAACTTCATCTTGTCTGAGCGGCTTAACAATGGAAGTGACCAACACCAGGTTGACAAGTATGATATAAATTCGGTTCCGTTTCAGATGTCGTTGTGTTAGGGCCAAGGAATCAATTTTTCTTCAAAAACCATAAAAAACTAGCAACAAAAGAGCAGGTCGATATGTATTCGTCCCAACCATTTGCCAACAATAAAATGTTGCGAATGTATTTATTTGCAACTAAGATCAAAAATATATGGTGGTTTATTTTTCAGTGCGTGAATTGAGGATCATTTTCAGGCCAAAATTGGATCAAATTGGATCAAAGTATTTGATTTCGTAGTATTTGAAAATCATTCTATAATAATCAAAAATAATAGTTGCAAGCCGTAAATCTCACTTTCTTACCAACAGACGATCTTTTTCCTATTCTGTTCAAGATGCAGCAAACCATAGTTGCGTGTTGCGTTTGTCATGACATTTGCAGCTGGCAACAAGTCGGAGATGTGGCGAGTTTTTGGGAAATCCTTTTTCTTAGTTAGGGCCTTAGTTTAATAATTTGTGATTCGTTTCAATTTTTCTGTTAAGTACTTTTGGAATATTACGCTAGGTATAACAAAAACTGGATAGCTTAGATTGAGCGTGTGCATTTAGTAGTTGTAACGTTTCTCATTTATGGCGCTACAAGCGCACAAAAAGGGTCGCCTGAAAAAATGTGAAATGACTTATATTGTTAATGTAGTATATTTGCCGGTATTATATATTAAATGTGTAAGATTGGCTTCGTTTTTTAAATTTTGAAACTAGATGACATTTGGCTGCAACAGTGGTATACAATTGAATGAAGGATTCAAAATACAAAATTAAACAAACAATACACTCAACTAGCATTGGCAAAGCTCGTGATTCATAGTGAACTGCGATGGACTTTTCCACACTCATAATATTTTTTTCCGCTTTCGCTCGTTTCGTAAACATGAATTTTGTATATACACGCAAAAAAGCCGCTGTGCCTTTTCGAGGATTAAATTAAGCGTAAACACCAACCATTTTCACCTGGCTATAAATCCGTTTGATTTTACCATGCTTGCGGTTGAAGTCAACCATGGTTGGGTTGATATCAACATGAGGTCTGTCAAATATACCACAAATGTTAAATACTGTGCCATAAACGTAATAAATTTGACTGAAATTTCATGGTGGTTTTGAAAATAGGCATAGTCGGCTAAAATGGAAGTTTTTACTGCAAGATTTTTTTTTCAGTGTAGAGCAAATATCGAGTACTTTTTCAAATAAGCGTATGTTAAATGTTATGTTTGTTGAGAAACCCGATTCGGAACATTTTTGTTTTTATTTTATTTCGTATTTGAAAACCAAACAATGTTATAAGTGAATACTTCTAAACGACACTTTGAACGAAGGTTTTAGTTGGTTGAGATAAGAAATTTGAAAATAAATGGATTTTTGTTAAAAAAAAAAAAACTTACGTCATTTTGCTTTATCATACGGGATGCGTTACTCACTTACTCTGCTGGTCATTAACATATTTAGGTGTATGAACAAGAAATGCAAAACTTTAAGTTATTTTCATTGAGTTTTATTTAATTTTACATTCAAGTTAAGTATGTGAAAGTGTACTAAAAATTAAGTATTTTCACGAGAAAATTCAGAGTTTAAACATTTAAAAAACTCACTTTCTAGAATCAAATATATAATATGCCGGGTCAGTAAGGTACGTGTGTTACATGAAACTATTCTGTAGGGATCTAGAAACTAATCGAATCATTTAATAGGTTAAATGACGTTTCGTAGCCGCTGTACAATAGTGTGCGTTGTTCGTGCAAATCGATTACTTGTAATCACACACCTTTTTTAATGGCCATCAGTGTAGGTCAAATGCTGAGGTGCCATATGGTGACGGTATATTGTGAGTTAAAAATTTACTAACGTCAAGCGTATCTGCGTATTTCTAGAATAAATTGGGATGTTCCACCGTTTTTATGGAATAATTTATAAACTGAAGTTTTAGATCTGAAGCACTTAGGATAATCGTTTATCACGAATTTTATACATTTAGAACACTTATTACACGTACAAAACAATCACTTGTCGAACACTCTACACTGAAGAAGTATGTAAGTCCTACACACAAAAAAGAAATATTGTTTTATTAAAAGCTTAGCACTTTACATCTGAAAAGAGTTTATTTTTCATTAAATTAAAAGTAAAATCATCTACTGCGAAAGTTTTGTGTTTGAATTGAAAGTATATTTTTTCGGTTCAGTGTGTAAATTTAAAAGTATGTTCTTTCACCATGAAAATTGTAGAACTGTCAAATCCACCAACACAAAATAAGTCGTCGTATGGATTTTTTCTCTATACTGTTGTCAAATAATACAAAAGCTTCACATTCAAAAGGTTCCTCTTGGCGAATCGCCCCAACGAATCGCTTATCAGGAAAGTTCACAAATTTTCGGCGTTATTAAGTTCCGAGGGGACCATGCAAACGGAATAGACCATGACACTGATAAGAATCCCATCTTTTTTTTTGCAGCGGTGCCACAAGCGACGACGAGCGGCAGCAGATGCTAGAGCTGGCTCAGGTGCATACGGAAGATATGGGGAAAATGTTTCGACCTGGATCTTTCGGGATGGAAACATTGGTGATTGAACGACAGAAACCTCCGGTCTCTATGAAAGTTATAATAATTCATTTAAAAATTAATACCTTTTTATGTTAAAACCATTTTTCTTTCAATCAAAACAGCATACATTTATTTTGATTGCACGATACTTTCTAGTTGAAAGTACATTTTCAAATAAAAATAATTTGCTTTCATTTTCAAATATGCCACGGTGTGGATTTGACAGTTCTACAATTCGTCTGAAAAGAAAACTTTTTATGTTAAAAGTATTTTTACAGCATACTTTTACTTAAATTGCACGACACTTTCTGGATGAAAGTTTATTTTGGAATAAAAATAATTGGGTTTTATTTTCAACGATGCCACGGTTTCGATTTGACAGTTCTACAATTTGTTTTAAAAATTTCAACTTTTAAATGTAGAGCAGCAAAATTTTGAAATGACGGTTTTGGTTTTGGTTTTGAAAGTAAACCGCTTTCAACGAAAAAGAACCAACGCAACTTTTCAATTTTGGCAATGGTTTTTTTAACTTTAATAATCATTATTCTTTGTGTGTAGACAAGATAGGCCTATCTGTCACAGAATAAACTTTTTCAAGTGGAATTTAAAAGATTTGCTCACTTTTGTTTAAAAAGTGTAGTCCGAAAAAGTTTTTCAGTTTTTTTATTTTTTTTTTTACAGTGATCAGTGTTAGTTTAAGTTTTTCTAGTTTTCCAAAAAAAAAACAGTCATTTTAAGACATACGCCCATTTGTAAAAGTACTCGAAAAATGGCTCGTAAATTATTCACATTGCTTGCCGTCTGGCGAATCGCTATCATTATGCTTTTTTTGTATAATGCTTGAAATGAATTTCGTGAAAACTAGCCAATCGCTGCTGGTCTTCTATCGTACATGTACATGTTGGTGTTGCTACTGGGATGGAATGAAAAATTATCCCATAAAAGCGTCGTCGAATGTTGCGACTTCTTCTTCATTAGTCATGTAACTCTTCACGAGTCACCATGACCTAGTAAGATCAACCACGGATTCAATAAAGCACAGGATCAAATCCCATGTCAGAAACTTTTCAAACGATGACAACTCCTCATGGTTGCACATTCGAATTTACTCAAATTACTTGTTTTCGCTCGGTAGATAAAGTCTGTCCAAGTTAAATTTTCTACACTTTTCTTTCAGTGTAATTTTTGAAATTATTTCACAGATTACTGAAATGTTTCAATTAAATGACAGCTGAAACACTCCACTTTATTACATTCTTGATGCGTTTGGTTAAATGACATCGAATCAAGTGGAAGTACGAGAACGCATTTTGTGTGAACGGCAGCAAAATTCGACGTTGTCGGTACGCGATCTTGCCAAGAAATTAAAACTACCAAAAAGTGTTCAGTGTTTGCAATTATTTCAGTGTGGATCGGAAGGTTGGAAGCGGAACAAACCGAAAAGAATGCTCCCGCCAAATGGATAAGAAGGTGGTCGCCATTATTGAGAAAATGCCCAACCTTTCTGTGCAAAATGTGGCTCGTAAAGTTGGAAAATCAAAAACATATGTACAAAAAGTAAAGCAAAGGCATGAAATGAAAGCGTTCAAAATGAAAAAAAGTGCTCAACCGTGATGACAAGTAGAATTTCACAGCAAAAAGTTAAGCTAAGGAGCTTTACATCCATTTTTTGCAAAAACAAATCTTGTTATAAAATGGACTACGCAACATATGTGCTCAAAGAAAAAGTGATTCTTCAGCATGACAACGCTCGACCTCACGTTGCGAAACCCGTGAAAACCTACTTGGAAACGCTCAAATGGGAAGTCCTACCCCACACGCCATTTTCTCCTGATATTGCACCGTCCGATTATTACTGGGCTGCAAAATGGTGAGTAGACACCTGGGATGGAGCGTGCGTCCACGCAACATAGCTATGGTCCTCACAAGTTCCTACCTCATGCTTCCACGGGTCAAGAGATGACAAAGACCGCCAGCTAAGGGTTGCGTACTTAGCTGGTAGTGCAGCCTGGGCACTGTTGTCCTTCTGACTTCAGCTAGATTGAGAAGGTGCGTGCTCCACCAAGGAGGTGCGGCTCAAACAGCGTCTGTCCTGGCATCCAGCGGCTGAGAAAGAAACGCTGTATCGCGTCAACTATACATTAGGTGGCAGCCGCACCAAGGCAGGGTGACCCCAGTAAAAAAGCATGCTGAAATCTTACCCTACCACAAAAAATGGAAGTATTCTTTATACGGTATATAATTTCAGATCATCCATGGAATTCCCAAGTATTGTGTAATGGTTTTGAATTGTTTTCTTCCCCCGTGGCTATGATAATGCAAGTCCTTCTACAATTGCAGCAGGATCAGTAGACATGCAGACATTACAAATATAATTGTTATTATCATTTTATATTATAACATCCCTTCACAATATTATTCAATGCTATTTTCAGCTTCGCATTTGCATCGTTGTAAGTTTTGGCCCACCTAACTCACGTTGTGTATTTGAAAAGATAGGATGGATTTTAAATTTTTTTAGAGAGAGGATTATATACGACAAATCCTACAGAAAATTCGTCATTCAAACTAGTTAACATTCGTCGTCCAAACTAGTTAATTCAAAAACTAACATTGTTTATGAGCCTACCTTTTCTATTTTACAGACATAAAGAATCATTTATGGGACCAGTAGGAAAAAAAGAGTTATCGAAGAATTTCCTGTCATTCATTTTTAATTTTTTTTTGTTTTGTATTTATTGAGTTTCCGTTTTTGGGCAGTAATCATACTCATATGAAATTTATTTGCCTAAATTTCCTTTGCTATTTTGCTAGGATGCCAGGTGATCAACTTTATTTCATTATATCACGTTGGAATTTTCGCTATTTTAGAGTTTCAATCATCTAAAATCGCAGCGGAAGAGGCAAATAGCGGCATTTAATTATTATATGTACATTATGTAGTATTTCTTTACAACATCGTATTATTTCCATCATATCATGACCTTCACATTTTCATGCAACAAACCTGATTTAGGCGGTATCTGGCTTAAACACGAAACATACATTCAATTTATGACATCTAGCATTCCTTATATGTCCAGTTATAACGCCGAAAATTACAGCTGTGGTAGGCTTTTGAAAATCTGTGGTAGGCTTTTGCACGTTTTGCTGAATGTATTTTTCATTTCCGGCTTGCAAATGACTTTTTACCAATTCTGAGCTGATCTGATTCATGCAGCGCTGTGTGCCATTTGGCTAGTGTTTGATTTTACATTTCAACCTTTGTCATTATTTGATCATAACTCACAATATCATTATATTTGGTAATATTGTTTTATTGATTTTACTTCAAAGATGATTAAAACATTACTTATTGTTTTATGCCCATTTATCTTTAACTCCCTTCCTCTTAAATCTTTCCACTCCTAACTCGGTAGCAATAACTATTAGGTCAGCAAAAATAAAAGCGGATTGCTATTATAAAATCAGCATCAAGAAGCAAATAGTGACCATGGCAACAGTAAATTAAAATGTATAAATGTTAGTTTTGTAAAATTTCAATAGGTTCAATAAACTTTTTCAGGATACTTCAAATCAAAATTTTGGTGAAATCTGCTATCGCTGAAAACGAACGAAAACGTGCTTAAACGCGAACCACAGAACTCTACACTTTAACATTTTACAACATTTCTTGCATTTCAGGATCAACCGAATGAAGATCATATATTATAGATACGAATGCTTGTAGTATTTTTCATTCACATAAATATATACACCATTATATAAATATTTCATGGGAATGGGAGGGACCATCAGGGCACCCGATTGAAGCACTCTGGATGGGGAGAGTGGGAATGCCAACTCCCCATTGCTAACAGTTTGTGAATAGAGGGCGGGCTCTTCTCCCCGCCCATTGGGGCATCCTCATGTTAGATAGCTTGCTCTTTTGACCAATTGTTCAATCTTGTTGTTGGAAGGAGATTCTTTATATCCCTGTGGATACGTATAAGTGATGTTGCATATCGATCCACCCAACCCCTTTTTGGCCCTTCATACAACGGCATGATTAGGATAATCAGTGGTTATTAAAGCTTGATCAAGTCTAACAGAGAGGAGAGCCCATTGCTGTCGGACTTAGTTTCCGTGCTACAATGGGTGGTAGTACATATCATACATCATACATCATATTGCACAGTCCGATTATTACTTGTTCCGTTCGATGGCACATGGTCTCACTGGTCAGCAATTCCACTCATATGATGACATCTCAAAATGGCTTGATTCTTGGATAGCATCAAAAGACGAACAGTTCTATCGAAATGGTATTCACGTTCTACCAGAAAGATGGGAAAAAGTCGTAGCTAGTGATGGGCAATACTTTGAATAATTCGTTTGTAACCTTTGTTTTCAAAATAAAGTTCCTTTTTCACCAAAAAACAGCGAGAACTTAGTTGCGCACCTAATATGTCTATATTTTTTTTCTCTTGCTGACATTATCTTAGTATCCGAAATATAACGTGGACAGGCTTTAGTTTGTACTCTCCGGAAATTGTCATGGGTTGCATTCGCTTGTTTGGGATTATTATTGAAGAAATGCAACAAAAACTACCTCACGGTACAACGTCAAAAATGTGATCGCACTTCCTAAACAAACCCCATCACGCATGCTAAGAACCATTCCGTAAAACAGTGGAAAAAAACATGTTATTGTGAGAAAACCACGTTTATAAACGGAACACAAAAAAGTGCACGCGGTTCTGAGTGCAATGCTCCTAAATTTTGAGCCAATTTCGCAGACTGTGTATGATTTTATGATGTAACAAAAGACATTTTTACAGACGAACTGAAAAAACTCTTTTGTAATGTCGCTATGCTGCGCTTATTTCTCTCGGTTGTGGATTGTCACGGAAAACTAGCAAATAATCTATTCAATACCTTACATCAGATTGGTCAGTGAGCAAAAGTAGGCTGATGAAACGAAGGTGTGACATCAGCTAAAGGGCGAACCCGAAATTATTTCCGCACAGTTAATTTACTATAAATTATCATGTATTTATTAGATAAAAATCAAATATACATGTATTCATCTAAGTTAATATGCATAGGATTGATTATTGGAGGTTTTTTGATCAAATTCTTGACTTTTTCGCTTTACGCCATGCATTTTTATCCACTTCCTACGCATGTCATTGTCATCCTTTACTTTCTCCTTGGCTTTTATAAGTTCCCGCTTCATCATAGCCCAATAAGTTTAGATTGAACGTAGTTCAGGGCAGTTTGGCAGCAGTTCATCTCCTTGGGGACAAAATGCACCGAATTAGTCTCATACAATTCCAGCACGCTTATAGAATACTGGCATGAAGCCATAACATTTATCTAATTCAAATCGATATAGCAGATTAGTCAATTTGCCAACCCCACCAAGATTTACTCTAATTTGAGAAATTACATTTTTGACGAAATTGAGTCGGCAACAACTTAAACATTTAAGCTGTCTTCAATGGTTACTTTAAAAAAAATTGACAAACAGATTCATTTCTTAATACGCTGCCGTTCAGTAGGTGTTAGATTCACTTAACACGTGTGAAATCTCTGACTATTTTCTAACAATATTTTCGGCTGTCTACCCGGTACAATAAACAGTATGGTCTTCATACATACCCTTTTGAAAACAGTCAAAATAATAAATCGATATTCAAAGATATTTATCAGTCTACTTATGAAAGCTTTTGGCTTAGTTAATTATAACAATATAAGTTAACTTCCGATGCTCAACTTGGTGTTAAAGATGCTTTTTCACAGTTATTATTTGGGATCTTTCGATGTCAGTATCACAATTTTTCCAATCAGAACATTTTTTAGGCGAATATTCACGTGTTTGTCAAATATTTGAAAATCCTTATAATTGATCCTCAAAAAAATGCAAATGAAATAAAATAGCCTTCTACATTATCATTCCTTGATTTCCTATTGCTTGGTTTCCAATTTGTTGTCGGAACGTTGTAAACAGTAACACCTTATGAACCAAATTTATCAAGAATAAGGTGTCAATGAATGCAATGAATGCATATTTTGTCAATTAATGAATGAATTCTAAACTGTTTAACTAACGTTACATATGCATTCAATTCCAACAACGGCTGAACATGTCCTGAAAAATGTAGAGGAGCAAAGTAATTAAATTTCCTTTTACCACACTCACGTCCCTCTACCCTCTAAAATTAAAAAAAAAACTCTCCGTTCACTCCGCGACTAAGACATAATAAAAGCAGAAAACAAAAGCATACAGTTTACATCACACACTCGGCTGCGTGAGAAAATACACATTGTGGTTATGCGGATAGCCTCGACTCGGAAAGTTGTTGTCAAGTAAAACAGTTGGGAACAGTTTGCTTATAAACTCTACGCATCAAACTATGCAGATGCTTTAACAGAATTGGATATCCTAATTCATTCACTACCGCACTGTTGTGTCTCAGCAATGTGATTCGTAAACACTTCAATGTTTTGTGTATGTCGTTCTGCTACAGATCATCAAATAGGATGCATTTTGCAGGCAGGTAGACGATGGCAAACACTTGTGGACATGTCCCGTCTCAGGTAGAGTAAATGTAAACTCATCAAATAACCGTGATGAGATTTCTCTTGAAAGAGAACTTGAATTGTAGGGATAGTGAACAACCACATTTCCGGAGTACTTCGTGTTTTGGGTGTAACTGCTTTTGTAAACAAACACAATCCTATTCGAGGATTTATCGGAAATAAAATCTAAATGTCATAAGCGAATAGCACTAAATCAAACAGAAAGCATTCCTTCATCGGATAGTTATATTAGATTTCAAGATGAAGTTTTAATTTGCTAGAAATCTGCAATATAAATATTTTGGAACTGTATCGGTCTGCCAACAGTTGTCACCCCGACAATGTAGTAATAATTTATTCCGTAAACGGGCGGAATCGGATAATCGTAAAATTCTTACAGCGACAGTTTAGTTAGTTAGCTTGTTTCGAAAATATTGAATTCAATTCTAAAACTCGCATACATTTTTTAATAGGTACTTTACTAGCAGCCTCATATAAAACGAAGGTTGCTCGCCACCTAGTGTTGGCCATAACAATTAGTAGGCGTAAGAAACTTCATCAAAATGCATACAACAACGAAAAACGTGGTCAATAATTTACACAATGACGTGCAAAATTGCAATACCATTTTATGTCTACGTTAAGTTGTTCACACAAATTGATAAACAACTCGGTTTTTTCTGTTGATTATCAAAACTTATTACAAACTTAACACAAGGTCAAACCATCAATCAGTTCGTGACATTATTCCATTTGTCACGATTCCAAGAAAAAAAAACGTGCCCGAGCAAATGTGAAAAATAAGCCAACAACAATACCAAACTTCACTTGCATCTTCCTGTTGCTTATCTTAAGCATTCTTGCTAGGTCGAAGATATAGGTACAAAAAATGTAGATGGCATTCTTAAGCTAATGCTCACAAATTATACAAAGGCACGTCTTTCTTCGTTTCATACGAGCGCAACGACTTCGTTTCAGGTTCAACATTTTGCCTCAACACGTCAATCAAGAAAAATTCTTCTACGCGTTTTCGTGATATTTGAAGCTACATCTAGCCCCCATTCATTGAATGAATCAACAGCTAAACTTATGAAGCTCATAGTAGATACATTAGTATTCATTTGTTTCCCAGATTAAACTTCAACGACTATTTTATTACATACCAACAGCTAAACTAGTGGACAGAGTAGCACTCTCATATGGGAGCAAATATTTCCACACTCGACTAACCATCAGTCACGTTGAAATCTTTGCAAGTAGGGAAATTGATCCCAGAAATGAATCCCAGCCGTGTTAACATGAATTCCCGCATGGATGATACTTGAGATGAGTTGAGAAGTGACCTCCTCACGATCCATTCAAACCAGCATCAGCGTTCTCTATTCCCGTCAGCAGTGAGAGTCATAACAACAACCTGCCTGCAATCACATACGGATCCCTTCGGTGAAGCTGACGGTTGCTGTGTGGGGGAGGCGTAAATTCCTCAACAACAGGCAAAATGCATTTTAACTCGGACTCCTCGACGGACGATGACAGGCTGAAGGCAGTAGCATTTAGTGCTATGAAAATTGACACCGAAAATGAAAATACTGCTTCCTGTTGAAAGAACACCGCAAACAAAACGCACATCCGAGTTTATGAGCCTCAAATTGATGGAATGGAACTGTAACAAGCGGAGATTCGTACATGAACACATGAAATGAATGCTGAGTTTGAAGGTAAGGCGGAAACTAGGATTTTTTGTCGACCTACCTAGCAAATCTAGCAAAAGCATTGCAAAACAATGATCGTCAATTTGTTTCGGAGAAAACGAGATGTATTCATCACTAAACAGCCGTTCTATGAAAATACAACGAACTAACTCTCAAAATTTGGTAACTTTTGGTAGTTTTGTTCGTTTTCGGAAAATATTTGGCTTGTTTTTTTTTATTTCGTCATTCGAGTGATCAGCTACACGACAGGCTGGTCAAAAAATTGAATGTTTTTTCTGTATAAATATCGAATATAAATATAAAAGCGATGAAGCCTTGGTCAAAGTTGATATGTTAAAGATATATCACTGTGTAATTCGTCCCACTAAAAATCTATTTTTTTACCATTTTTATTCAGAGGGCGGGCGTCAATAACAATTGAAGAGAAAAGTTTGACAAACAGCTAAGCTAAAAACGTGAAAATCGTATGTTTCACACAAATTGAGATACAGGGCGTTTTAAAAAAAAAAGTTCATCTTAAAAATGTATTTGCTTATTTTCAGGTTCTCACTTTTTTTAATTTTAATCGATTTTTTTAATCTACCATGTCTGTTCCATTTTAATAGGATGAGTAATCGACAAATTTAAAAAAAAATTATAACACTTCATTAGTCTAAAACACAGAAAGGCATTCCAGGTGAAATGTACCAAGAAAATTATAATTTCCTCTTTTTATTGAACTTTGAAAACCACAGCAAGCCGTTCTTTGAAACTGACGTGTTCTATTTTTGTTGCGTCGTTTTCGCGAAAAAAAATCAAACAATAATTCGTAATTCAACTTAAACAAACAGTAAAATCAGAAAATCTTCGTGTGCATTGTGTAAGGCGTAGTGAATGTAATTACATTCCATCTGAAAATGTGTGATTGAGGACATTAATTGTTGCCTCGGACATAAATTAAAATTAAATTGCCACTCGGACATAAATTGTAAAGAAAGAGTATTTTCCGCTTTGTCGCGAGTAAATTGTTGATTTTGAGCAGGTTAAAATATCGATATAAAGTCGACTCATTTAGGGGGGGGATTTTGATTATTGGCAGAGTGTGGATTGAAAAAAATAAAACCAGTGCAATGTATAAAACAGCCATTTGCTGGTCAAAAGCAAAGAACGAAGCCAACGCGCATGCCCGCATGAGAGGCACATTATTTCAGATGCGCTCACCACGGTGTGTACAGAGTTTTGTTATGCTGGTTACATGTCTACGGGCTGTTCAGCAACGTCAATTTTTGCGCTTATTATGTCTCGAGTACATAAAATTAATTCAACATCGAACATTTTCATTTTTACGAATGAGCAAGCTAGTGATATTTTGGAGTGGCTATTGGTGAGATCGAACTGATAATAAATATAGAACAAAAATCCTATTTCCAAATAATACTAAACACGAAACTTTACAAATCCAAAACTGGAAGTGTGTTGCAGTACAGTTATTCAAATGATTTCTGTAATGTTTACATGCTTATTGTGAAAGTGTGAAAGTAACCTCGGAGTGAGCGTGATTCTTCAGACATTCTGAAATGGGTTGCTGGATCGGTAAAAGAGCTATCACTTTCTTGCTCTAGAATTAAAGCTGCTTTCAATGGTCACTTAAAAGATTGTTGCAAACAGATTTTTTCTATAATACTATTGACGAAATGCCTAGAGTGTTTCTTTTTTATAAGCAAGTATGAGCAGATTTAATAAACAGGATCTATAAGTACATCAAAAGTTTGTTATTAAGTTTGTTCGACTGCGATAATCTGCTCGAAAGTCATGCTCAAAGAAAACATGCCGTGTTAGGCTTCGACCATATTAACGGGACTTAAATTTACACTTTTTTGTCATATTTAGACTCATGTTACTTTTATATGTGCAGCTATAACCAGCTATAATAAAATTGCACTTGTAGGGTTTTTAAAAAGGTGATAAGATTATTTATTTGTTTTGGAACCAAAGACCTCAACAAACAGAAATCTGCTCTTGCTTTTCAGACATCGGAAATCTACATTACCAGGCATAAATCTCTATGAATATGCTACTTTCACCGTGCAGGATCAAAATCCATACACCTGGATGAGTTTATCTAGATTACCAACCAATATTACTTGAATCCAAAGAATATGAACTATTTCGTATTCCTTTGTATATTCGAATGACGTGTACATCCATAATTATACTGTATGACTATGAAGCAAAAACTTTGGTCATGCTTGTCAAATGTGTCAGTTGTTAGCATTTTATTAAGCATACCAACCTTATTTTAAATTATCTATGGATCCCATTACGGACAAAATTAAGGATTTCATGAACAAATATCTGCTTCGATAAAAAAAAATAACTTGAATTGCCTTTATTAGGCGAAATTACAGCCAGTGGAAGTAAATGTACGTTTTTCGCAGTCACAGTCGCCTGTTGCTAAATGTTGAGACCCGCACACCGCCAATAGTTTATTGGTACAGTTCAAGCGATCACGGAGGATAGAAAACAGAAAGAGAAAAATGTCACCATAGTTGCGTGTGACTGCATTTGATAACTTTATTTACAACACACTTATTTGGTAATCTTTGACCTTCAGTTGTTAGTCGCCATTCTTATAATTTTATTCCATATAGACATCTCGAGAATTTCAAGACCGCTTTTTAAGTAGAATGTAGTTTCGTTTTTGTTAAACACTTCGCATAAGAACTTTGCCAATCTAGGAAATCTTGTTCGCTGAAATAATTGAGTTTCATAAGTTGAGAGCTTGTATTTGCGTTCCAACTAGATTCAAAGAAAGAGTTATGCAGGGGGTGATTTTAATTGCCATATCAAATTTTATAGCATACCCGTAAGTTCTAGTCAAACATTTCAACAAGAAGAAGCTCCATTGTAGCTTCCTGAATGTTAAACACTACGAGAAATATGTGCACATATATATGAGCTTTTAACTCAAGAGAAAGTCGATGCAGATAGTCGATCAAAGCAAACAGCAAGAAGAACCCTGGTGAACATGACAATTTTAAAATGTTTACCAATAATTATGACACTCGATAATGGTTTCTGGTCACATATTGCAAATCAGAACTTGATAACCTACTCTCAATACACTGTATGGATTTCGATCCAAAAGTGTATGGTTTTCGTTTGCCCATGTTTTTCCAATAGTTTGGAGTTAATCTAGAACTCTGCAGTTATAAACAATGACTGAACAAAGAAAAAACATTGTGCAGAACATGTAATACAAAGCGTATCTTGAAATTATGATTTAATATTAATCTTCGAAAATTGTCTGTTGCTTAGCCGAACTATTTTCGTCCTGTACGGTAAGCAGTCCGCGATTTTCGTAATCGAAAGTATCGTTACGGTTTGTGGCCGAGAACATACCACATGAACTTTTTTTATATCCGCTCTCATTCATGTAGTTAGACTTTCTCATCGAAAAGCAGCACTCAAATTTAGTGTGTTCCAAATGCAATTGAGAGTTTTCAAGCAACAGACATCCTTGAAACATTTAATTAATCGTTATAATAAATCCTAAGCTGCGAAAAGTTCGACAAACTCAAACAAGACTCCAAGGTCATTAAAGCAAGTTTCTATTTTAATTAATAACTTGACGATCACCTTGTCTTAAACGATAAATGAGATTATCGAACAGTTACTTGTATTTAGAATAACCATTGTCTGCAAAAGACTTCGAGGTGGTCCCAAAGTAAAAGATAAATCGTAAACATTCCTTATTCTATAGTCAATCCCGGTTCATCCTGGAAAATTCCACATAATAAAAGAACAGAAGAACAACAGACAGGTACAGATGGCTGCCTTGCGATGTCCCAGAAGTAGTAATCCTCAATGCATCGGTTAATCAGTACGAAGTACGCAGAACGCATCCTTCAAATCTTAACTTTTAAAGTTGATCGTATTACAAATTAATCTTTTCGTAGTACCAGTTCACTTTTGAGAACCATTTTCACCGGGCTATCGTCCGACATGCCCAGCCATCGTAGTCGACTGATTTTTGCGGTGTGGACAATTGGAGATTCCCTAAAAAAACTCATGCAATTTGATTCATTCACCTTGTCTACGTTCCGTTTTTCATCTGTACTCTATCGTAGATCATTCGCAGAACCTTTTTGTTTAAAGACATCGTTGATCCTCCGCGAGAATAGCACGTGTTTCGTGGCCGTAGTCTTTGAATCAACAATCAAAGATGCACACATTTGTTGTGCTGCAAACTGTGTTCGACAGTAGTCCTTCGGCATCCACACCAGGCACGTTTTCCAGCCATAATGCGTCTTTGTATCTCTGTGCTGGTGGTTGTTGGTTGTTGGTGGTCACCAATGAACTCAGATATACGAATTTCCTCGAGAACAGAAGAGCAGAATGGGTTCAGGTTTTTTGCATGCTATAAATCACTCTCTATGCATGCATTTAAATTTTATTGCCATATGACCACCACTTTCAAGCCTCCCTACTATCATTTTGAAGTTGCCCTTGCTGGAGTTTGATCTTTTGCGGTACCATTGGTGGTCGACCGGTCACTCAAAATAAAAAAGACCTTGAAATTTACCCTTATAGAAGGATTAACCTATTTTCGGCAAGCTAAGTAGAGTCCAACCATTTATGAGTATTTTGGCAGCGTTGTGTGCTCATCTGACGATTTTGTTTATTTAAATTTATCGACAAAATTATCCAGAACGACTTTAAAGTGCCTTTATGAACCGGAAACGTCTCAAGTAAGTGTGACAATTGCCAATGGCATCTTTTCCATGTCGCTATCGTTCTATATGAACAGCATGTAAAAAAAGGTTCTATTGTAAGGCCTGATCCACTTAGTATTTGGCCGCTTCTTTTTAATAACTGCACGCCTCTAGTAGGCTAAACGGGAATCCAATGAGAGCGCAGTGATCCGGAAGGTTTGTTTACTTAGTGGTGAAAGTAAGTACAGTATTATTAAAAGTTATCAAAGATGAAACGCAAGAGGCGGGAACAAATTTAGCACACTCGTGTTGAAAAAACGACGTGGTCTGGAGAAATGATCGCAAAGTGTCTTAAATTCCTAAAATCTACTGTGAATACCATACTGAAATGTTACCGGGAAACACTATCGCTGAATTGCACAAAACAAAACAACCGTAGAAGTAGAACATACGACCACACACTACGAGTGAAAGTCCGTAGTGCAGTACGGAACAATCCTGGGATGTCATTGCGTGATTTGGCAAAAGGGAGGTGAAGGTTCCCAGTCGTGCTATGCCAGCAAGCACCCCAACAGGACCCTTAAACAGAACCTGGTTGCCAAACGCCGCGCAAGAATGTTTTGATCCAGTTCTGACGAAACACAACGGATGCATTTTGATGGACGATGTAACAAACGCAACGGAAACTGCAGGATTTTCTAGTGCATGTGGTTTATTTGAAGAAATGGCTCACTATTTAAAAGAAAACTATGGCTCACTATTTAAAAGGTAATCAAATTAAAGTGAAATAGATAAGTTATCATATGAATATATTCAGTGGTGTTCTTTGAATGTACAGAATTAGAGGTTTGAACATCAGTTGCATAGAATAGACAACTTTGCCAAAGCCAACATTTCCAACTGACTGATCTTTTAAGAAAACGTCGATTCCATGACAGAGTGGCAGATATTCAAAGCCAAAATTATGATTTGGCTTTAAAAAAATTTGTTCTTCGTCGTCTAAAAACAAATATTTTTTGAAATATTGAAATACTTATCCTTTATATGCTTTCAAAAAACAAAAATGTTAGTAAGTTGGGTGAGCAATTATTAGAAAACCTCTGGTGGTGCCATTGAAAGTATGGATTTGAGAAAAACACGATAACAATTTTTCATATTACTCTGGGACGCCTACAACATGCTCAATGTAAACAACTCCAACGTTGTCAACATTGTCCGAATTTTTTAGCTTTGAACAGTATATTCTTGGCATGTTAAAATTTGTAAATAACCAACAAATCGATTAATTGAATTGAAAAGAACTCATATGGTCCCTTAAAGGAACAATCGTCAAGCGGAACCTGAAGAACTTCAGAAAAACTGTTGGAAGCAATAAGAAATTTAAGGTAAACGGCGAACATAGTTAACAAGGTGCCTGTACAGATTCTCCTGGAAGGAGTGAAACGAAAAACTTGGCAATTCGGGTTTGGTTAACCGGAAGTTTTGTACTAATTTAACTACAAAAAGCAAAATTTTAAGGAGTGCCGCACTGGCAGAAACCAGAAATGACATTAGCTAGTTATTAGGGCCGATGCCAGATTCATCATCCCATATCACGCATAGAGTAGAAGTACAAAAATCAATTTTGTGTGTGTGATCATTTATGAGTAATAATAAACTCTGTGGGTGTTACTGTGAGAACAAGAGATAAAGTGAAACTCAGCGCAAATCGCGTCGTCTGATGGAGACGGCGATGTTGTGGTGGGTGAGACGTCATTTAAATTTTAGTTTAAATCGAAGCGGCAAAGTATTTTTGTATCCCATTGAAATAAACCATCCACATATGTGAGTGGCTCCAACGGCATTCTTACTGTTGGTTTAAATTGGTTCTCAAACTCGATGTTTTAACGTATTTTTATATCCTGCTGGAGTGAGCCACCCACAAAGTGATTTAATTTTAGTAAAACAGTGACATTGACTGCCGTTCTAAGAACGGCAACAAACTAGTAAGGAACTCGTCTCACTTTGTATACACCATCTTCGTGTTTATCATTGCAGTAAAAATATGATAGCGTCTACTCGATCTTGGTGTTGTAAATCGGACTCCGTGTAATTTTCAATTCGTAATGTAGATTATTTGAGAAATCTTGAAATATGAAATATTACCATTGATGATGCGAAGCGTAAAATTTGTGCAAAATTATTCGCAAAAAATGTGTGATGATTCGGATTGTTCACTCAAATAAGTATATTAAGTTTGAAGAAGAAAACGTAAAACGAAAAAAACCAAAAATCCTGAGGATGGTAAGTGCTCTCAAGGACGTGTAGCAAGACAGGTAATTGTTATCCATTGTATCTATATTAATAAACTTTATTTTTAATAGGTTTGCGTCGACCATCGGTTGAATCGGTTGAATCGGTTGTGTCGATATTTGTTCCGCAATATTTTGTAATCGGACGTAGTGTTTTGTTTATTGTTTCGGTATCCCATTGTTCGTTGCGCGAGTGATCGAATTAGTATGAGAACTCGTGGTTCGCCGGGTAAGAGTATCATCGCTGTTCTGATTGGACTCTATTGATTTGATCACAATGACCGGACGAGCCTTACGAGTAACTTTTTTGAGATCAGTATCAATGTTTTTTTTTCTTATTTGTTTTACTATTATTATTAGTCCCAGCATTACTTTTAACACTACGGTGATCATTTTATCTGATATATTGTGATACTTTTCCCTTTTTTCTTTGCCCATATAAAGATGACGTAAGAATCGTAATCTTTGACTGATATCATTACCCGCATTGCCTTAGCGCGTCACAACACGTTGAATGAGCTGCTTTGCTGTTCTGAACATTGTTCCAAATGTCAAAACGTTTTACCAGTCATTTGGTTCTACATATCTCGAGTACTTTTTCAAACAGACAGAGGGGAAGTAAGATTCAAATCTTAAATTCTTGAAAGCCTTAGCACTTTCATTAGGGGCACCAACACAAGGAATAACATTTCCCTAACAAGAAGGTGATGCTATATTCCGTGAGAGTGCTGAGAGTTTTAAGAAATTTACGTGTGAATCTCACTTCCTCTCTTTGTTTACAAAATCAGATACGTCAGTTTGGAAAAGTACTCAGAAAACAGAAATCTCAGCAAAAAAAAAAAACGTTTAAAAAGCGAAAATGTTGGGCTTCGACTCGACCGTATCCTAAGATCCCCATCAAAGCAAGGTCATGTAAGACCAGCAAAAATTATGGACTTCGTTCTCTTCCTCGTGCCTTCAACAACAAGGATTCACTGAGCCAACGGGATGCTGCAAAAAAATTCAAATGTTCTCACCTGTACATCTGCAAAACATTGAAAAGAGTCGGAATAAAGTGCCGGAAGAAGATAAGAACCCCGGAATACACTGTGAAAAAGATTTCAACGCTGAAATCCCAATACCGCTAGTTGATAAAAATTATTCCGAAAAATATTTTGTTTTGGACGACGAAAGTAACTTCCCTCTTTCGAAGACGTACATTCCCGGAAACGATCGATCCATGGATAGTTCTACTGTAGCTCCGAACATAAAATATAAGTTTAAACATAAGTTTGAACAAAAAGTGATGCTGTACATTGACATTTCCGACAAAGGTATTTCGATCCCATTTCTGCAAAAGCATCTTGCAGATGAACAATGCGTGTTATGACCAGATAAAGCGTCATCGCAATACGCAAAAAAAAACACAATCGTTCCTGAATACCTTTTAGATTAGATTTGTGCCGGTTCGGTGCTTTGCGGACCGTTTTCAAATGTTCACTAATTTATTTTCAACAATGGACAATGTATCTTTAATTTCAATAAATCAGATCTTCTTCCAGTATGTTTGTCATTTTTTGACAGCTTGAGAAAAAAATTCCAAAATTGTAGTTGCCACCCGTTATTTACTGTAGCGCCATACTCGGGCCATACTCGGGAATATAATAAGTAGGGTGGTTCGAATGATCGTTTCTGATTCATTCCACTCGATCGATTCCAAATCAGGTACTGACAATTCTAAAAAAAATAAGAGCTCATTTTTTTGTGAATTCAAACTGCACTGGCTATTTGGAGTTTCTTTGGGAATTACTGTGAGAAAACCAAACTTATCCTGCTATCTCCTCGGTATGAAAAAACTAAATTAATTTACACGCATTCTTGTAATCCCTTTAATCTGATGATCTATTGCCAATACCTGCACAGATAAAAAGAAACATTGAATTTTATGCGTTATCTAATGCACATAAAGGGAATGCTAGATTTGGCAGAACATAATGGGATATTTAATGTAAAGTTAAGCCAGATAACGCCTGAATATAGCCTGTTATATGAAAGATTGCAAAAATTGTTGTATTGCGCATGAAAGATTGCAAACAATTTCGTTGCTTACGTCTCTTTTGGCTTGGAATTAAACGAGGGGAAATTTTACGCGCCTGTTAAAATTCATTATTTTTTTCTGTGTGCTTTCTATGACCTTTGTGGGGACGCAGAGGTGAACGCGGTCCCAAACAAACAAACAAAAACGGGTAGTGTATAATTTTTTTCTCATATCCATTTAGTTGCAGGGAAGTAGCCGGCGCCTATTAAAATATGGAATCATTGAGAATGGAGGGCCAATCAATCCCAAACTCATTGAATTGATTCAATGTACAATTTCGCTAATTCTGATCAATCACCAAGTAACAACGATTCGATTTGTGCAGTCAGCCTAGTTAAGAAAAGTTATTCCAATATGAACTATAAGTGGCAGCTCAATTTCGCAACCTATTCAGCTTAAATTTTGGCAGAAGAGTCAGTACCTGATTTGGAATCCATTGAGTGGGGTGGTGCTAAAACAAAACGTTGGACTACTCTAATAATGAGCTAAAGGTTTGAGTTTCTTTGGGAATTATCCGGAAGAAGGTCATGTTGTCAACCAGTAGATTTATCGAGAGGTATGCTTAAAATTTTTCAACATCTGAAATATAATGGTAGCATGAATTCTATAAAGAAGAGTTCAGCAGAGAACCATGTTGAAAACTACGAAAAGACGGACACAATTGCTGCTCAGTCCCATGTCCCATGGTGATATCAAAGATTACTTATAAAATAGAAAATTCGATGTTCTGTTTTTTTAATCAATAGAATACTGCGTGTATTCTAGAAATAGTAGTCTCTAGGAAGAGACTACTTTCTAACAAATGCATTTTTTATAACTTAGAAATGGACTTTCCATCAACAGGCAGTACTATGTTACATTACACAGAAAAAAACTCCATGAATTTTTTCGAAATTTTGCGAAAAATTCCCTCGTTTAAATCCACAGAAAAAAATAATGAGAAGTGTAAACAACGAATTTGTTTGCAATATTTCATGCGCCATACAACAATGTTCGCAATCTTTCATACAACAAAATAGATTCAGGCGTTATCTGGCTTAAATTTTAATTAAATATCGCATTATTTTCTACCAAATCTAGCATAAACTTCAATGTGTCATTTTAGATATGTACACAGAAAATCTCCAATGTTTTTTTTTCGAAAAATCTGTGAATAGTTACAAAAATAATCAGATAATTCGTAGGGTGATAATTGAGAATAATAAGAACAAATATTATCTACTTCGCTTATTTAATGTTACTAAGTTCTGACTACTTTTTTAGAGTAACCTCAAATGACCGTGGAAGCATTGGCTATCTGTGACGGTAATCAATTTCGGTTGTCAAATCAGACGTCAAACGCTGATTTTCTTCTGAATTAGAAATATTGATTGTTTCTGGATCGAAGTTTGCTTCGAATTTATGCCTACACAGCTCGAAAAAGTTGTGTGAATTTCTGTTCAGTTTCATGCACATAAATGAAGCGTCACAAAACTTACAAATTAGCATTATGAATCGTGTAAACTTCTGGGAAATTCCAGACATTGTCGATGATGTTTTATGCAAAAGCGCGTCTTTGATAGAGCTATTTCATGCAAGTGCTGCTTCGTGTGGAATGAAATACAATCTTACATGCTCTGATATTTACATCACAATGAAAATTCAGATTTGTTTCTGTGTAGTAAATGGACATTACCGTCGTGATCAGGTAAAATAGTTGTTTCGCGATTAATGACATTGAAAAAGCCGCTAGACGTTGGTGGTTTATATTGAAAAGTGATTACTGGTGTGCTGTGCGTTAGTTTTGTTTGATTGAAACTAAGATTCCTGGAAACTGAACCATACATTTCCTGGAACAATCTGCTGCTGTGAACTATGGTGTACAAATGGATTACAATTCTCTATCTTGTTATAAAAGGAGACAGTATGGAAACCACAATTTGATTTGCTTGTAGTAGAAATTTACCTAAACATTTTAAATTAAATTCGGAGATGAATCAACCACAGAATGAGTGTTTACTTTATGAAACAAACTTATTAGCTAACAAAGTCGTTTTAAAGAGTAAGTCAAAAACTATCACTTTTAAGCATAACTTTGTTCATACTTAACCCAATTTTGTCCCAGTTTTACTTTAGAGTGAATTGTTTACATCCGCTCAGTTGTGCAATTGTCAGTGAGATTCCGGTCGAGATGGAATAAAATCAACAAACCCTTCGCGAAAGGATTTTATTCATTCATTGCAAAATCCTGTACAGAAAAATAATCTGAATTTTCATTGTGATGTAAATATTAGTGCGTGTAAATTTTTTTTTTCATTCGGCATGATGCCTCAACTTGCAAAAAATATTTCGATGAAGGTATAGGCTGTTGCATACAACCTTTAAGACAATGTTGGACATATCTCAGAACTTTGCACGCTTTTTAATGTGTACTTTGATGTTATCTGACGCTCCATTCATGTGCATGATATTGAACAGAAATGTACACAACTTTTTCGGACTTTGTGTGGGTTGTCGCATTGTCCCTTGAAAAAACTGATGAATATACATCATTCGACCGTCCCGAGCTTCCATAAATGGATCCTAGTGGACCACAAGCCAGGAGCTGGACGAAAACCAGGAACAACGTGCAAAAAAACCCGAGAGATCTGATTTCTCATTTTGACGCAGATCTTACCCAAACAACTTGATGTTTCGCAAAGTTTCGACCAGATCCTCGTTCAATTGCAAGCCAAAGCAAGCAAAAACAAAAAAAAATGTTTCCATTTTTTCATACAACAGACCTGATTTAGGCGACACCTGGCTTAAATTGACATGAAATATCCCATGAATTTATACCAAATCTAGCGTTCCATGTATTTATGAGTACTGTATAGCACGGAAAATGACATATTTCCTTCAAACGGTGTAAGAAATGATCTGGATTGAAAACGTACAACGTACAAAGGGTGCCCGTAAACTCTACATGAAGGTGCTAACGAAATATCGGTGCTGAGTCATTTAAGATGAGACCTACATTAGAGCGGATTTAAGGCAGTTGCTGGAACAGGAATATTTCACGGATAAGGACAAATTTCCTGTGGATGACCGTATCAGACGGAAGAAGCTGTCGTTTCGAAGTACCTGATATGGCGGCTAATTCTATGAATTGTGTACCGAAAGACATAAACCCACTAAATTATCCTGAACTCCGTCCGATCAAAACATTTTGGGCCATGAAGAAGCGCGAGCTTCGATAACTAAATGACCAGGAAGTAGAAAAAAAAACTGAGGAAAACATACTGGAAACGACACTACAGGCTCTGATGGAGGGCGTCAATCGCAAAATACGAGCATTTTACTCAATCTCATCCTAAATTTTAAACGGCGTATGTAAGCTAAAGGGTGTTTCGATTAAAATTTGGGCGACTTAAACTTGACGCATTTCCTTTCATCGTGCATTAAAAAAAATTGCACACCCTTCATTTTGAAGATGTGTGCGGGTAGCATCATGTCCCTATTTTGATTTTGAGATTAGCACTTCAGTTATCAAAATGTCGTCGAAGAAAGAGAAGCAACGCATGAAAATTTTGCACGTGCATGGCGAAAATCCAAACTACTCTCACGCCAAGTTGGCGAAATTGTTGAATGTGGCTAAATCAACTGTTACCAACGTATTAAAAGTGTTCGATGAACGTTTTTCGCCAGCCAGGAAAGCTGGATCGGGGGGAAATCGAAAGCCGGAGGCCACAGCGACGACGAAAAGAGTTGCCCGCTGTTTCGAGCGAAATCCCAACCTCTCCGTCCGAGATGTCGCAAAAAAGCTGGGAGTGGCCCCTTCAACCGCGGATAGAGCTAAAAACGAGCTGGACTGTCGACTTACAAGAAAGTGGTGATTCCAAATCGCGACGATAAACAAAAGACGTCGGCCAAAGCACGATCGCGAATGTTGTACCGACGATGCTGACGAAGTTTGATTGCGTGGTACAGGACGATGAAACTTACGTCAAGGCAGACTTTAAACAGCTTCCTGGACCGGAATTGTATACGGCAACCGGACAGGGAAAGGTGATAGATATTTTCAAGCACATTAAACTGTCAAAGTTCGCGAAGAAATATCTGGTGTGGCAGGCCAACTGTACCTGTCGCTTGAAGAGCAACGTTTATATTGCGACCGAACCGTCAACCAGGAAATTTATCTGACGTCTACTGCCTGGCTTTGAAACGTCTACTGCCTTTCCTGAAGCGACACAATTGTTCCGTTCTATTTTGGCCGGATTTGGCATCTTGCCATTACGGAAAAACGGCCATGGAGTGGTATGCTGCCAACAACGTTCAAGTGGTGCCCAAGGACAAGAACCCTCCCAACACGCCAGAGCTCCGCCCAATCGAACAATATTAGGCCATCGTCAAGCGGAACCTTAAGAAGACTCAAAAAGCTGTTGTGAGCGAGAAACAGTTCAAGGCAAACTGGCGTTCTGGGGCGAATAAAGTGGACAAGGAGACTGTACATAATCTTATGACAGTTGTTAAACGAAAGACCCGGCAATTCACATTCGGTAAAAAGGAAGCTTAGCTGAATATTTCTTCTCCTGTATTCTGTATTAATTGAACTTGAAAAAGAAAAATAAATTGACTTATTAATAAATATATCAGTGTGGGTCAGTTACATTACAACTAAGAAACATGCATTTTTGACTTTCTAAAATGAGAGCAAAAGAAATCGATGATTGGCTCTCAAATGCCATTGGTCTATTTATCGATAATAGTTGTCAGAACACCAACCATGGACGATTTATAGTAAGGAATAAAGTAAAAAAATGACTTATTCAATAACTGTTTCAGAAAGTTTGTACTTGAAAAGTGAATCGAAAAATACTGTTTATATTTAAAATCATAGATCTAGAAAATTTATTTTAATATTTTTTTTCATTCGAATCTTCTATTGCGTATTCTAAAAAAGATTATTATGTTCCCTACGTTTATGAACTGAAGGCATCTAAAAAAATTACCAAACGAGTCATTAAATTCGTAAGCTAAGGCTAGACTAGCAATAATTAGACACCTTAACAGGAACACAAAACTATGCAAACCACACCAATCAACCATGTTTGAAAAGTATTTACAGTAATCAAAAAAATGTTTATCCACCCCATATAATCGCGTTTTAGTACAACCTTTTGGCGAATTTTCACTCTTTTGTTATTATTTATCATATGCGTAACGTTTTATGCGAGCAATTTCTTAGTTTGTCAGATACTAAATTGAAATTAATATTGTTCTGTAGTGAATCTTTTTTTTTTGTCTTTATTTGGGTGACTTTTAACCTCCTGGGCTAGTTCGTCACCTCTGTAGTGTATCGGAAAAAATAGTCAAAATTTACCTAAATGAAATTTAGCATGTATGCCCAACTACCTGTCATTTAATGAATTATAAAAAAATACTACTGTTCGAATACCATTCTAGTTGATTCATCACTTGAATAATTTACAGTTCACGTTCAATATTCCGAAAACTAGTGTAAAATTCCTGAGGTAGATATACTTTTTGTACATACTGTAGAACAAACGGCGATGCCTAGCTATGTCATTACAGTTTTTCTGTAGCCGTGCAAAATAGAGTTCAATTCCACAAATAATGTCCATCTGAGTAAACTATACTGTTGGATCGCCAAACCAAAACATGATTCGATGTACTTACCACAATAATCCAACCATCCCTCCACTCGGCTGGGGTAGTTGACGCAGCTATACCTATTCGGTGCGCGTCTTCGCATCATTCTGCCAATTGCTGCTTTCTCAACTTATAGCGGACTAAAGCCTGACAAATGTGGTTTTAATTTGTTTTACTACGATTTGTCCTTCCGGGTTTTTTTTGCGGACCACGTCGACTTTCTATATGTGTATATATAAATATATTTTTTAAATTTATCTTACTCCACATCCAACCTGACCGAATTCCAATTTGGATCACCAAAAAAATTTACATGCACATGGTACTCTGTAGACCTGTTTTGTTTGTTTCCATTCCTATTCACCTTCGCAACTTTAACTCCTCTCGTCTGCCGTTGTTCTCTTCCCCTGTGGCTGTCAAGGTCTTCTCCTCTTGCCCCTTATTTTAAATTCCACTCGAATTGGAAAGAGTGATGGCTAGTGAGCGTATAACCATAAACAGAGAAACTTTGTCACAGCACCTCACTGAATGTACTCTCTGGTTGTCTTTCTTCTTCCTTTTTTTCCGCGAATATGATCGATCAATGACACACTTTACCTCCTCACTTCTTCTCGTATTGACCTTTACTAAGCACGCACACCTTCATTAATATTTCTTACTTTTTATGGAGATTTCACTTTCGATTTCGCTTCATTTCTTCTTCTCTTCTCCGCTTCGTTCTTCCACAATGTATACCATTAAGACGCTTCCACTATCTATTCAAATTCGTGCAATCACTTCTTCGCTCCTTTCCACTCAACACTGCGGAACTAAATCCCCAACACGTGCAAAACCAAATAACCTTCGAACAAATCAAAATCAATACCCCCTTTCACCGCATCAACTATCAATTTTCCTACCGCTCCCTGGGCGTCCTTGTCACCGGGTAGTATCCGTTGGCTGATCGAGTCACAATGCTTTTAGCGGATGAATGCTGCTGCGCACAAAACATATGATAGTCCACAATAACAATACTACACAGCATTGGCTAGCTAAAGTAATGTCGGGTCTTGCTGAGTCGCTTTGCCCACATAAATATTTCCACTCAAATCAGATGTTCGGTGGTGCAATTTCTGAACTCAGCATATACAGCATCCCTCTGCACCGGTAGTACAGTCGGCACATAGAAGGAGAGAAAAATCGATTTCAGAGGAAATCTCCAGTAAACAAACGCTGACTCATGCCGTTATCCCGTCTGGTCGTCTTCCATGTACACGGAGGTAAGTACGTTGTCAATCGTTCGGCTACCAGACTAGAGGGACTTGTGTAGGTATGATGGTGATAGTGAAACGGCGATGTTAGATGCAGTCTGATAGATGATACACAGGCAAGTCCGGATTATCGATCAGGAAGCTGTAAAAACAAATAAATAGAAAGATCTGAGTTAAGCGTCATTGAGAGGGTGGCAAAACCGTAAGTGTAGTTTTTTTTTATAAGTTAAATGTTACGTGATACAAAAGTAACTCTTATTATAGTAAAGTGATTTTTAATTGACCTATTTTAAAACTACAAGATATCAGTATCAGCGTCTTACAAGATAGTATACCCGAACAGGGTAAAATAGCTCAAAGATATCTAAATTAGGTCTTCTATACATGGTACTTGAAAACCTGAGAAAACTACCCGAGCAGGACCGAATAACTTGATAACTAGCCTTGGTATTTAAGAGCTCAGATTGAGAGGTAAAATACCTGAGGATAATACCATAAAATTGTTCCCACAATGTTATGCGAATACCAAATTGAGGTAAGACAATACCAAAATAGTACCTCTCAGGTATTCCCAGGTATCCGAAATAACAAGTTTTGTTATTCGAGAGGTATTTTGCTTGCAATTCTTAGGTATTTTGCTTAGGTATTTTACCTCTTAATCTGAGCTCTTTAATACCCAGGCCAGCTATCAAGATCAAAACTAGGTATTCATATGTTGTTGTCTCCTGCTCGGGAAACCCATATCATTAATTGGCCAATTTGTGGTACAATTTCCCAAACCCCCCCTTCCCCCCCCCCCCAAATAAATTTTTAAATGTTTTTACCACTTTATTCCCCCACCCTCCTTTATAAACCCATTTATATTCAACAAAATGACACCATTGCTCGAAATTAAACCCCCAAAAAAAAACTAAAATAATGTTCGCGCCCGCGGGGGAAACAACAAATATTATCCTCTTAAAAATTATTTGGTGACGCACACCATTAGTTGTGTAAGAACAACATATAAATATTCCGCCTAAACACCCCCCCCCCTTCTTCCCCCCCCCCCTTAAAAAAAAAATTAAAAAATTTGTTGGTCAAAATATTTTTTTCCCACCTTTTTTTATTTCCCAACCTTCTTTTTAAAAACCCAATTTTATATTGCAAAACAAAATTGAACAATCACGTGTGACTCGAAATTAAAATGCACCTCAATACAACAAATTCAAAAACAGTTTAAAAAAACAATTTTTGTTTTGTTTAAAAAAAAAATTTCATTTCAATCGATACACTAACAGTTGGACTAAACAGAAGACGGTTTGAAAAGATTATATTACCTGCAACATGTCCTTCGTCATGTAACAGGGACTCGACCATAATAACTTACGATAACACAATAACATATGAATACCTAATTTTGATCTTGATAACTGGCCTTGGTATTAAAGAGCTAAGATTAAGAGGTAAAATACCTAAACAAAATACCTAAGAATTGCAAGCAAAATGTCTCTCGAATAACAAAACTTGTTATTTCGGATAGCTGGAAATACATGAGAGGTACTATTTTGGTATTGTCTCACCTCAATTTGGTATTCGCATAACATTGTAGGAACAATTTTATGGTATTATCCTCAGGTATTTTACCTCTTAATCTGAGCTCTTCAATACCAAGGCCAGTTATCAAGTTATTCGTTCTACTCGGGCAGTTTTAATAGTAGGGCTGAAGAACGATGTCCCCTTTTTAGTATCTTCAACTAATTTCACAGTAGTTTCTATAGAGTAACCATTCCAGATCTCAGACACTACAATTTCCAATTCTGACTGTTTAACCTGGAATATTTATCCTTTGACATGCTGTTTTCAGTAAAGCTGTTGAGAACATTTTAAGTGATGAACATTATAACCCATACTTTGTAGGAAAGGAGCTTATTGTTTTATTAATATATCATAATTTATATTAATATTATGATAACGACGAATTCAGAATAGTAGACATTGACAACTCAGTCTAGACTCTTTCCATATTTATGTTAAGAAAAACTAAAGCACCATAGCTCACATAAATTTCAATAACTATGATTGTTCGACCGCCAACGTCGAACTTTGACATTTTTTGACATTACTACGCACCAGTCTACTTTGACCATCGCAATCTTGGAGTGTAGAGAATGCAGCCGAAACGAAAGGTATGTAGCCTACTACAAACAATTCGTGGTGGAAGAAAAGAAACGCATCCATCTCCAGCGAAACGAGTTGAAGCTTGATCGTCGCGGTGTTACACTGATAGGCAAAATAAAGTGCCCACCTCATCGCTTTTTCCATTTCTCTCATTTACTTGGTTCAAATTAAAGTAAACACACTGTATTTTTTGTACTTTCTTATTTTTTATATTCTTTTTAAGTTTCACTTATGGAATACTGAAAAAAAGGAGTTTTACTTAAAGAAAAAAAAATCAATTTGTGTTGAAAAAAAAAACAGTGACAAAATAAAGTGCCCACTTCATTTAGGCTACAGAAAACATAAATTAAGGTAAAATAAAAGCATTTCAATAGATGATGTGTCCTCCTTTGGCCTTCAGGACCTCCAGCAGGCGCTTTGACATGCTCTCGACCAGGTTCTTTAGGTGCTGTGGATCTAGCTCTTCCCAGGCGCGCTCCAGGGTTTCAAAATAGTTATTTTTATTGGTAACACCAGTTTTGTCAACCCTGGCATCGAGAGTCGCCCACAAATTCTCGATGGGATTGAGGTCCGGGCTTTGTGGAGGCCATTCCAGCGGTTTGATCCGACAAGACCGGAAGAAAGACTTGGTCTTCTTGGCATTATGCTTCGGGTCGTTGTCCTGCTGGAATACGAACTTCTCTTCAAGGCCCGTCAGGATCAGCGAAACCTCCAGATTTTCTCGCAGGATGTTGATGTAAGAATCTGCCGTCATTATCCCGTCGATTTTCACAATGCTTCCCACTCCACCCCACGAAAAACACCCCCAGACCATCACATTTCCTCCTCCATGCTTCATCGTGCCTTGGATGTGGCGCTCCTGAAGCTCCTCTCCAGATCTGCACCAAACACGAACCCGCCGCTTTCGGTTAAACAGCTCGAATTTTGATTCGTCCGTCCAGAGAACCGTTTTCCAGAACTCTAGGGGCTTATCAGCATGCTCCTTAGCAAACTTAAGCCGTTTGGCTTTGTTTGTCTTGCTGATAAATGGGCGCTTCCGGGCAAGTTTGCTATTCAACCCCTGTGCTACGAGACGGCGACGAACAGTTCGAACGGAAACTGATAACTGAAGGGTTTCCTGGATCTCGCGGACAGTTACCTTCGGGTTCTTCTTGACTTCGCGCATGATCTTGGTGTCCGTTCTCGCATCCATTTTCCGCTTCCTGCCTCTGCCAGAGCGATCCACCACTGATCCAAACGTTTTAAGCTTCAGAAGAATTTTGCCAACCGCTGCCTTACTGATACTGTACTTCTTAGCGACAGCCCGGTGCGATTCACCGTTTTGCACATCACGAACGACCAATTTTCGGATACACAAGGGAATTGCTTTCGAAAGCACTGCGTTCTCCATTTTTTTCAATTGAATCAAATGCGATCACGTATACAAATGCACCAGGTTGAGCCGTTTGCTTCAAAACATTTCAAAATATCAAAACATAAACAATCGAGGGGTCTTCCAATGGAAACTTATCGAAAACATATCGATTTTTGAAGTGGGCACTTTATTTTGTCACTGTTTTTTTTTTCAACACAAATTGATTTATTTTTTCTTTGAGTAAAACTCCTTTTTTCAGTATTCCATAAGTGAAACTTAAAAAGAATATAAAAAATAAGATAATAAAAAAAATACAGTGTGTTTACTTTAATTTGAACCAAGTAAATGAGAGAAATTGAAAAAAACGAAGAGGTGGGCACTTTATTTTGCCTATCAGTGTATATTTCGGAACTATATAAAAAAAAAAAAAAAAAAAAAAAAAAAAAAAAAAAAAAAAAAAAAAAAAAAAAAAAAAAAAAAAAAAATTTTTTTTTTTTCCCCAACCCCCCCAGAACGCGGGGAGAGGGGCGGATCACAACACAAAAAAACACACAAACACAAAAAAAAAAAAAAATTTAAACAATTTTGGGTTTAGGGAAGAATAATGCAAAATAGAAATTTAACACAAACAAAAAACAATCACAAAAACCCCAAAAAAAAAAAAAAAAAAAAAAAAAACAAAAAACCCGAAAAAGCCATTTTCCCCATAACCAAAACAAAAAAAACCAAAACCAGGGAAAATTCCCCCCTTTTCATGGTTTTTGTGACCATTATATGCAATAGTCAGCTTGACCATGATTTAATTGTCGGTATAACGAAAGATTTTTTCTCAGAGTATGGCGCTTTTCAGGGTGAACAGTCAGTAAAGTGGTAGTGCCTTCCGGGGCAGAGTTAGTAGCATTTCAGAGCACAAAGCGTGTGAGAACCAGCAGAGTTCTGTTGGAGCTAATTTTGGGCCCCAAAATATGGTCCTTCGAGCCGGATACCGGACTTCTGAAAATTGTTTCAGAAAATGTGCAATTCAAAATGGCTGCCAAGTGAGTGATATCCGAAAAGCAGAGTTACAAAAAAACATGGCTGCTCGTGTGAACTCGAATCTAAGAATCCCAGGCAGCAGTGCAATTAAAAATGGCTGCTTGTGATCAGCCAAAATAATCCAGAAGAAAATCAGAGTGAAGCTAAAAAGAGATACAAAAAACAGTGTGATTGGATATTGTGGAATTTATTCTGGCGAAAACGGTAAAAAGTGAAAGTGAACTATGTCGCAAGAAGAAATTCCAAACGCGGTCAAGTACGACCAGGAAGAAGACGAAAGCGAAAATAATAACGAAGAAGTGAACACAAGTGATCATGATAGTGAAGAAGACCAGCTCAGCTTGCTCATTTACAAGCGTGGGCAAGTCAAAGCCAAGGTCACCAGACTTCAGACCTCTATCCGGACGGAGCGCGAGCAGATGAATCTGCCGAGGGTGCAGGTGATGAAAACCAACCTAGCCAAGCACAACGATGAGTATCTCCAGTATCACAGTCGGGTATTGGATAACGTCAACAAAAAAGGTAGGAAATCTCAAGAAACTAAATACGAGGAATTTGAAGAACTGTACAACGACACTTTGGTGGTACTCCAAACAATGGAGGGAACTCTTCCACCACCACCATTTGGTGCAGCGGGTTCCTCCGGTGGGGCTCCGAACAAGGTGATCGTGCAGCAACAAACCTTGAGGGCTCCCCTACCTACGTTTGACGGCAAATACGAGAATTGGCCCAAATTGAATGTTTTTAGACTTGATAAAGAATTCCAATGACTCGGATGCTGTTAAAATTTATCACCTGGAAAAGTCTTTGGTGGGATCCGCTTCAGGGATAATCGACATCCAAACTATCAACGATAACAACTACAAAAGGGCATGGCAAATCCTCGAAGATCGCTTCGAGAACGAGAGAAACATCATCGAAACTCACCTCCGTGGGTTGACCAAAATGAAGAAAATGTCGAAGGAGTCATCTGTCGAGCTTCGAGCTTTGATTGAGGAGTGCACTCGGCACGTAGATAACCTACAGTTCATGGGGCAGGACTTTACAGGTGTCTCTCATATGATGGTCATCATTCATTTGTCAGATGCATTGGATCCCGAGACAAAAAAGTTATGGGAGGCTACTCTTGAGTATGGAGAACTTCCAGACTATAAGGAAACTATCGATTTCCTGAAGTTCCTACGATGTCAACCAGCAGAAGTCAGCAGAGAAGCAAGGGAGTCGAGAAACCAGTTTCAAACAAGGGCACCCTAAAGTCTCTAGCGGCTACCACTACCGGCGACGACAACGGGTATTCGTGTCATCTTTGCAGCAAGGTTCACCAGACGTTCCGCTGTGAAGATTTTCGGGCACTGAGTATCAGAGAGCGCATAGCAAGGGTTAAGGATTTGAAGCTTTGTTTCAATTGCCTTCGTCAGGGACATCTATCGTCAGAGTGAAAATCAAAAAGGTCGTGTATGGTTTGCAGATCAAGGCATAACACTCTACTGCATCGAGAGGAAACGCCGACAGCATCGATAGATAAGCAGCGACCTAAACCGCCAGAGCAGCATGACACCGATGACGAGTCGCAGTCCAAGGGCAGTGAGCAGAACAACCCACCCCCCCACAGTCGAAGCGAAGGAAAGGGCGAGACCAACCGTGTGCTCATACGGGACGCACCATTCTCCACGTCAGATGGTGCTAATGACCGCTGTGGTGAACGTCAAGGACAAATATTACAAGGTGCATAAATGTCGGGCATTTATTGATCCAGGTTCAATGTCTCACATGGTGAGGATGGCACAGCTGCTTGATCTTCCTTCATCGCCTACTCTTGTAACAGTCACCGGGATTAACGGAACCAAGTCCACAGGAAACAGACGAATGGTGGTAGAATTCAAATCCAGGCTCACGGAATTTTCTGCTCAGCTAAATTGCTTGGTACTCGACAGAATAACTGGAACGCTTCCTCTGACCAACATTGACATGTCTGATTGGGGTATTCCAGAAAATTTTGATCTAGCTGACCCTGAGTTTCACCGGCCTGACGACGTGGACCTGCTCATCGGATGCGGATTATTCTGACAGCTACTGATGCTTGGAAATTCAAAGTTAGCAGATAACCTTCTCGAGCTGCACAATTCGAAGCTAGGATGGATCGTCATGCTAAAATCATATAGTTAGTGGCACGGTTTTCAACAACGGCCGCTTTTATTTAATTTATCGATATTCTTAAGGCAGTTTTTGTATTATTTCGGTATTGCTGCATGATTTTATCTTTATTGACAGGTACATTAAGTCATCATTCCTCATAATATCATATATGATGCTTATTCGAAGGGTGTTCATCTTGCCCCATCCTACCCTACTCGCGTTTTTTTTTCTTAATATTGCAGTATGCTGTCCTGCTAGATCCTCCATTGGGTTCTAAATATGTGCAATTTTGCTTGTTCCATTTAATCATGGAGTAGCACACAATAATTGTGCGGTCATCTAAGCTCAAACTCAAGCTCGATCCCAATAACATTTACTCAAATTTGAGTGACTCCACTTTTGGCGAAAGTCAGTCTAAAACGACTCAAAATTGAGTTAAATGTATATCCCTGTTGATTTTGATTTTGAGAGGGACTTTAACCCTACGGTCGTCGGTGAACATTCTAACTGAAATGGTAGGAAGAAAAATTTAAGATAAGGAATGTATCGAAAATAAGCTATCCACGTACATCTGCGTTGTATGCGTTTATTTGTGATGGTTTTAATGTGTTTATCACAGCATGCTGTTCGTTTGACTGTCATTATTTCATACGTTTACTTGTTTGCACGGTTTAAATTCTTCGTTTTCAAAATGTCACGCATTGAAAAAGATGTGAAAATTACTATAACTATGCGACAATTGGCAAAGCTCTTTGGAATTCATCCCGCGAATGTAAAATTTATCATAACCAGAAACCTGTCCTTTAGATGAACTGCCAGGAAGAGGCAGAATACCCGAATTTTCCAACCCTAAACTGGATCAGAAAGTGGTAGCTCTAATTCGGAAGAAAAACTCAATGTCGATACTTGATTTGACCAATAAAGGGGGAGCCAGCATCGGAATGATTCAACGTATCAAGAAACGAAACAACCTGGAGACCTACAAGAAGCAGAAAATCGCCAAACAAAGTACAGAACAGAAGCAACGCGCAGCAACAATGGCCCGTAAATTGTATTCGCAAGTTTTGCAGCGACCGGATGTATGTATTTTAATGGACGCCAAAACATACAGGTTGATTCAAGTCGAGAAGTTTGGTCAAAAAGTTCTGGTATGGCAAGCAATATGTTCCTGCGGTATGAAGTTTACCATTTTTTACACTGCCTGCAGAAGAGGTTGCTGCCTTTATTTAAGAAGCATGGTACCCCTTCACTGTTTTGGCCGGATTTAGCGTCGGCGCATTACGCCAAAACAACTCTCAATTGGCTCACGGAAAAGGGTATAGATCTCGTTGAGAAGGACATTAATCCGCCAAATTGCCCTAAGCTTCGGCCCATCGAACGCTGTTGGGCGATTGTGAAGAGGGTCTCCAAAAAATGTGATGAAACACTTGTCCGGAACTTGATGACAAATTTTTGATCAAAAATTTGCAAATTCGTGATAGACTAATATTATTTTCATCCGGTCTAGACAAAGTATAAGTTCAATCCCGTTCAATAAAAAAACATTTATTTGTTTGAATAAAGCATCATTTTTTTTAAATTTTCAAATTTTCCGGCGATTTTCTTCTTGTTTCGATGACATCTCAATAACCACTGAACCGATTGTTATGAAATTCACTCCAAACTAGTTATACCCAGATTTTCATCAATTTTTACCCACGGACAAAAAAAGTTACACACGGATAAAAATGGTGCATTTTTTTCGTGTACAGGCCTTATATGATTTGAAAGAAAAATAGGCGGATAACTTATTTTCGATACAGTCCTTATTTTACTAGGAAAGGTGGAATATAGTTGGACTCGGATGGAACAGGCAAATGATCTATAATGTAACTGAAGTGAATATAACTGACGTGAATATAACAATGTATGAATAGGCATAGTGTTTTGAAACACAAACGTCCCAAAATGTAATTCAATATCATTTAGTAGGAAACGACACACCAGACTATAAATCTCTCTTGAAAATCTGGCAGTAGAAAAGAAGTGCAAAGGAATTAAGAATATTGGTGTAATTTTAGGGATGAAACTTACATTGGTCAATGTAAAACAATCATCAGCAAAGCAATAACATGTTTTGTTGAAGAAAAAAAAACGATTTTTTTGCAGTTTTCAACACCCATACACTATTAACACATTATACGTTGCATATGTAAGGTCAATATTAGAGTATTGTAGCGTAGTATGATAACCTTTTTCGGTCACGCACGAAGCACCAATATTTAACGAATGTTAAAAATCAATTCATGATGTTTGCACATCAAAAAATAGGTTGAGAAGATTTCCTTAACCATCTTATAAAGCTCGTTGCATGCTCATCAGCATCCAAAATTAAGAAGAGCAACGAGAATTTGCAGTGGTATCAGTTATAAACGAATTCGTTTCGCATCGTATTGATCCTGAAGAACTCTTATCAAAACTTCAGTCTTTTTCACACCCAGCCGACTCTACGAAATCGAAATGTTTTTATTACGAGCTACCACTGTACAAACTTAGAAAATTTTACAGTATTCGGTAATTTATTACCGAACTTTCAACAGCTGAACGTTCGGTAATCCGATTTACCGGATTTCGGTGAAATTAGGCAGTATTACTATAGACTAACTCTAAGACCAGTAGGTCCCGAACAAATACGATATTTTTCTTGGCTCAGTCAGTACTAGCACATCGGTCCCAAGCTCGGTCCCAAGCTCAATGATTCGCCCCTAACAACGTAGCTCACACCAACACATTCTCAAATGTTGTGTCAAAATAACATAGTGAATCAAAACAACAACCAAGATACTAGTACCGGAAGGTACCGAAAAGCGCAAGAATTATTGCAAGGTGCAGACTGCAAGGTGTACTTCGGACCTCGGGATTCTACAACCGTGCACCAATTTCAAATCGCTAGTTGCACATTGATTGTTGGTATTACCGGAACTTGTCAAATTTTACCGAAATCCGTTCAATCGGATTCCGGAAGGTTCAGCTGTTGAAAGTTCGGTAAAAAATAACCGAATACTGTAAAATTGTCTAAGTGTGTACAAATCATGCTAAATTTTGGCCTTTAAATGATGACCACATACAATACGCATTGGCCTTTCATGGACAAAATCTATACTAAAGCCATACCTTAATGTTATTCGCTATTAAGCTGCACATAAATGTACTAGAATATAAGCCAAAAATGTTAAATAGTTTCTTTTAAAATTCTTTTAAGTGACAAAATATGTAATATTACTGTAAATAAATTGCCTACTCGCGATCCACCCTCAGTTGCGTTGCGTTTTTCGAATCTTCCATCGAGATCTGCACAACTACAGCTGAAATTTAACCAATATGTTACTTTTGCTGAGTGTTCAGGAATCAATATTAAAGCAATATCCACACAGCCGAATTCAGCTTTTTAATTTACGTGTGTTCGGGGAAAAATCAAAGAAACTTTCGGAAAAAATAATGAAATTACACGATATTCAACAAATTAAGAAGACCAGGCATTTTATTTTAAGTTGCCAGAATAAGCTAAGAAATAATTTGAAAAAAAACTGAAGATCAGCATTGAAACCAATCACCCCCATGCATTATTTAGGTGTACAATGAATTATTTATCATACCTGTATCAGATATTCAAGACATGTTGGACCACCACACTGTAAAAGTTTTTTATCCGCATCTATCGCTCTATCGGCTCTCTGTTGGATCAATACTGGTAAGTTCGACTAAGAATGAAAATCACACTCGAAAGAAAAGCCTTGCAACCCAACCATGCTCACTAATCAGTTATGGATAAACTATCGACCAAGTCGAGTCGAAATAATACACTGTGTGGCTTTCCGGCAACTAACAATTCATATCCAGGTGTAACCAGCAATTTTCATCTCTCATTAGTGGTTTTCTTCCGAGTATTGTACGAAGGTAACCCTTTCGCAAACACGCTCTACGCTCACGATTTCACACTTCTTATTTTCAGATAATAATCAACCTAATAACACTAGCATAATCCGCCAAACAGAAGATCAACTTTCCTCTAACCACGAAAACCCGACGGTTGATGGTAAAATCACGACCCGCAATGTGGATGAGATAAGCACGTTTCTACACCTGGCCCGGTAAATTATCAACACCACCGGAAAGGGCCTTCACTTCACTCCGGCCAGCCAGTTTGAGCATTTCTGAATTATACCAACCGGGAGCAAGCCGCTGCTATGGTAAACACAGAATGCATTCACGCACACTCACTTGTCTGGCTTGCACCAAATGCTTATCGCACACCCTCGCCACCGCCGATAATAACACACCAAAGCGGCCTATAGGTGCTGGTAAACACGCAGTTTTGTTCAAATCACAACAATCGACCGTATTCTTCTCTTTGATCCGAGCACCTCGATCCGAGCTCCGTAACGTACCGCTTGCGAAAACATACTGACTGGATGAATATAATCTCAACAGCGACGGAGCGACGCGACCGACAGCCACCAATTCACGACCTATAGCAGAGATGGCGAATGAAGTGAGCGAGCATAACCACCGAGAGAAAGTTTCTCATGAACAAAAAAGCATGCTGCTTGATGCAAGGCTAATTGTTATCAATGAACGATGAGCACTAGAAAAATGAACGTTTTGCAAAACGGAGAACAAGTGTTAGGGAAAGAGAAAGATACGATGGCCCATGTGCTCTCAAATGAACTTGGCGGTAAGCGCAATGCTAGAATTAAATCCAAAAATATTAACTTTAGTGTCACAGGTTGAAACCAGAAATAGGTTGTACTCCAGGCTTGATGTAGCATTACGAAAGGTTGTGTTATTCAACTTAATGCACTCTTTTTTTTGTTGGTGTCATAACTGACGGCTGGGACCAGTATGATCCATCTCGCCTTAATGCACTCTTTTGCATTAGAACCACCGTCAATCCGACATGACAGCCTATATTAAGGACTGTGACGAAGTAAACTGGAATAATTTAAAACAAAATGGCTGTATGCAACCGTTGAATCTATGAATCCCTTGTTTATTGAGTTTACGAAGCAATGTTGTCAAAAAGCTTTCTGACGTGTGTTGAGCATTTTTAAAAGTTTTGTTTAAAAGCGGCAATAGATCAAGAAGAGTGCCGCAAAATCATCACCGCCAAATGGATGGAAACCCCGAAGCGCACAACATCATTTCATCGCAAAGCAATTAAATATGCCGAGGGATTCCGTCGACGGCGTTTGAATCGGTATTCTGAACGCTTGTCAACAACAAGGAAGGACCGAAAGTTTGTTCCTCTAGGACCTCGGGTTACTAGTTTGGACAAACAAGTTTCTACCACAATTCTCCGAAATCGACCATTGTCAGTGAGAGGTGTTGTAAAGAAGTGTGAAACCAATGAAGAAAAGGTTGAAAGAGTAGCGATACGAAGTGGAGTGAAAACGTACAGGAAGCAGCATGCAACAAAAACATCAGAAAAGCAGTGACGAGATCAAGCTTCGCACTCGAAAGCTTTATGATTTTCTCGGAAAAAAAAACCATTTTCATCTAATTCTTGAAAATGATACATACATTAAAGCGGATTTTTCAACACTTCGTGAACCGTAATACTACTAAAAGGAGAAACTGTTCCAAAGTCCAAGTCTACCATTAACGTTGAAAAGTTTGAAGGAAAGTACCTTGTTTGGCTGGCAATCTGTCTATGCTGAAGACTGAGGTCCTCTTTTGTGACGAGCGGAATAATCAATAAGGACGTGTAATTCAATGAATTGTTAATAAAACGTTTACTTCCGTTCATTCGAAGGCACACAGAAAGCATATTATTTTGGCCAGACGAGTCACTACTCTAAGCCTATGCTGATATTTGTGAACAGTAATGATGTACAATTTGTGCTCAAAAATATCAATCCACCAAATGTTCCACAATGTCGACCCATCGGCAAATACTGGTTAATTATCAAGGGAAAGTTTCGGAAAACTGGTCAAAGTTTTAAGAACATTAGTGACTTTCGCAAGAAATGGAATTCTTCCAGTAATAAAATCTCGGATAGTATTGTCGTGAACCTCATGGCAGGGGCTAGAACGAAGTTGTGCCGGGAATGGGAGAGTAAGAACAAGTGAACTAAAATAAGCTGGAATATATCTGAAGCAATGTTCTAAACTATAATGCCTTTTAAATAATTAAAATAAAAGTTTCGAAAAAGTTACAAGTATTTGAATTTTACCAGTTTAATTCGTCACAGTCCATAATATCCCCAAATATGCCGGTGAAACATTGTCTTTTTGAACCCTTTAAGCTACTCTATGAATCACATATCTCATTGCATGTTTACGTTTTATGAAATGGTCTGCGTGCGAACACAAATGACCACCTTGGTGAAGGGCTGCTATAAAGCAATACCATGCTGGCAGTGCCTGGGTTCGACCCCCAGTCTGTAATAAAAAAAATTCGTAAAGAAATATGTTTCGAACCCTACGTACCCCTCTTTCCTCCCGAAAAGTCATTCGATAGTGTTGGGAATCCAACTCTTGACCGCCGGATTGGAGAGCCGACGCGTTTACAGACTACGTGATGGGATCTAAATTATAATAAGCGATAACCTTGAAATTTCAAGAAAGAACAAAAAAATAATGACTTCATTATAATAAATAGATTAGAAACTGAAACTTTAAGTTAGATTATGCAAACAAAACTTATAATAGTTTTTCGACTGAATCTAACCGTTTTTCTGCATAGAGAGTAGATACGATAAAATATGTTTAGTTAAAACTTTAGTTGAAAATATTTGGAAACCAACACACTCAGATTTTTTTACAGAAATCTGTAAAATTTTACCGAATTCTCAACAGCTGAACGTTCGATAATCCAATTTAACAAATTTCGGTAAAATTTTACCGAAATCCGATAAACTTTTTACAGATAACTTTAAAATTTCACCGAAATTCGTTAAATCGGATTACCGAACGTTCAGCTGTTGAGAATTCGGTAAACTTTTACAGATTTCTGTAAAAAATCTAAGTGTGAAGTAACACCACTTGTTATGTAAAGATCAAAAATGCATCTTTAAGATATGGCCTCATGTATTTTTGTAGTAAACATAACTTATTTTTTGTCTCGTATGTGACCAAAACAGCGCAATAAATCGATGTTTATGAAACGTCTTTTAGGTCATAGAAGAAGCTTTTCAATACAAATGTAGGACTACTAATACGTTCTCAAGATGCTTCGAATAACTTGTTTTCAATGTGATGATGTCTTATCTAGGTAGTTTATAGCACCACAATAATAAAAACGTTATAATCATGTTATTCCAAAGTAACAACAATTGCAGAAACGCATGACCAATACATGCTTGTTTGATAAATGTCAAACCAACAGATTTAAATGCAGGCTGACTTATTATATAAGGTATGTTTGTGAGTTCTCTTTATACACAGCTCATGATAAAAGATGATCGCCAATTTGGCAAATCGATTATTCAATAATCGATTTTATCTTAGTTCAGAAGTGATTAATGCTCAGAAAATTTCATTTGTGAGGCAAGCTCTATGGTGTAACTTTTTGTTTTACTCTGGCTTAATGCACCGGTCTTTACCCAAAAAAGCAAAAGAAAATTCCCTTACATTATGCAATTTAGTAACATCCCTGTTGGAATCATCAAACATCATCATGGCGGATTAGATATGAGGATTAGACACTGCCAATTAAAGGTAATTAAAGAAAAATTAAAAAATTGTCATGATCGAGCAGTTTTCTTTCTCACTAAAAATGTATCAACATATCCATCACCAACCATAATATTTTCAACCGGCACTGTCATTTAGTCCCTTGATATACCGGGAAGTTGAAATTGAGTCCAAAATACATCTTGAGAGCAGTCTAATAACATGCTCATGATGGTTCATTGCAATTTTTTTGAGTAATTATAACATCATAATAACCTTATACTTTTCACTGAAATATCATTTGGTACTAGAAATTATAGATAAAAATAAAAAGACTTGTGGACTGTCATAATTAATGAAATGCTGGTGGTATTTCTTATTGCCTGCAGAGTACGCCAGAGAGTACAGAAACAGTCCATTTCTCAAGAAGATATTTGTCAGTTGGCTCAAATTTTTATCGATTTGCAAAATGTAGAATGAGAATTTATAAACAAACTCATCACAATCATAGCAAACCTTAATATCGAAGTCAATCTTTGTTTACATCTGTTTGCTGAAAAGCTGAAAAACAGATTGAGCCCTCAATGCCTGTAATGTTGCTCAATTGCTCCAGGCTCTTGATATAAATGGTTTTGGAAAGCAAAGATGATTCCAAAGCGTGCTGAAATTCTAAATTAAATGAGAATGGAAATTAATATGATATGATTTACAGGTATGGGTATACAATATAATTTATAGGTACACGATGTTCAGTCGCAGCCCCTCACTTCGCTATTGTCAGAATGACAAAATTGCCCAGGCTACGCCAACCAGCGTCTCCATGTTTCAGCTGGCAGTATTTTGTGATCATATGACTCGTTGAGGCGTGTGGACCGGAGATCGGTTGCACCCTCCTTCGAAGTTGTCAACTCACCATTTGAAGCCCTGGTATTTGATATCAAGATGCTCTATATCATGTAACGTTTGCATTTAAAAAAATGGACAAAAATTGCCGATTTTTCATAAATTCACCTTCACCCGCACTGACGATACTACCGATTCAGCATCAATCATAGTAACCCATGAGTCAGCAGACAAAATTTGACAGCTCTATCAGTCGAACTCTAACCATGATGGTGATGCAACTTCGTTCAGAAGTGTGCGCGTTCAAAGAACGGCACCCCGCCGCGTCGAAAACGGACATCGTCCGGCACTTTGTGGACGCTGTATACGCCCGTTCTGGCATCTACAACATCGTGGTATTATTAGACAACTATCAGAGCATCGAAAGAAAGCCCGGTTCCGGACGGCCGACGAGCCTGAGCGACAAGACCCAAGTAACCATGAAGCTCTATATAGATTCATCAATTTTGCATTATATTACGATATAAGTTTATGGTATAAAGCAGTCTAATCTTACATGCGTCCTTAAAGTAGAACTAAAGTCGAAAAGGGCCCCACTCCTGTCAAATTAAAGCTAGCGCACATGCTTTATTGAAGCCCGAGAACAAGTATATACCGCGTTTTAAAAAATTTGCAAAACAAGTTTTCATCATTGCGTAGGTATGCGCCATGTACATTATGCACAGTTATTGTGGGTGTTGTTTTTTCTTTCATACACTCCCCCCCGATCGCCGGGGGTGCCGATTTTTTGTTTTTTTTTGTTTGTTTCCCGCGCGGGAAGAGAATAAGGGACTTTAAAAAAAAGGTTTTTTAACAGTGAGCGCCCCCCCGATATATTCCGCCGGCTGAAAACGCATGGGGGCAAGAGGAACATTGTCTACACGACCCCCAGGCGCTACCCGGGGACGCCCCCGACCAATGACCGTGTGCGAGCCCCGCGCCCCCGCTTACCGAGGGGGCCCCACTGGTCATCAAGATCGTGAGGGGGAGACTACGCGCCAAAAAGAACCGCTCAATCCGGAAAACGGCTGCAGATCTCAACGTTTCCATTGGAACCGCTCACACCATACTCACCAAGGACCTTGGTTTCAGGCCTTACAAAAAACGTAAGGTCCATGGCGTTTCGGAGGCTACCAGCAAAAAGCGGTTGGATCGAGCTAAGAGGATCCTCTCTCGGCACGCTGGTCAGGAGTTTGTTTTTTCGGACGAGAAACTGTTCGTGCTGCAGCAGCCGCACAATGTGCAAAATGACCGGGTGTGGGCGCCATCGAGGGACAGCATTCCTGAATCCAATATAAACATCCCTCGGTTCCAAAGTGCCGCGTCGGTGATGGTTTGGGGGGCAGTATGCAAACGTGGTAAGCTACCCTTGGTGTTTATTGAAAAAAACGTCAAAATCAACGCGGCGTACTACAAAACTGAGGTTTTGGAAAAGGTTGTTGCCCCCAGTCTCGGAAGCCTCTACGGCGATGAGCACTACGTGTTCCAGCAGGACGGTGCACCAGCCCATACGGCAAATGTGGTTCAAGCCTGGTGTCGGGACAATTTAACCGACTTTCTGGACAAAACTTTGTGGCCTCCCAGCTCCCCGGACTTGAATCCTCTCGACTTTTTTGTTTGGTCCTATATGATGGCGAAGCTGAACGAATACAAGGTCAGCACTTTGGATCATTTCAAGACGGTAATTCTCAAAATCTGGGACGAAATGCCCATGCAGTCCGTGCGTGCCGCCTGCGACGCGTTCGAGAAACGTTTGAAGCTCGTTAAGGAGTACAAAGGGGGGGTCATTCCAAGAGAAATGTTGTAAACGTTCCTTGTAAACATAGCTTTCAATAACATAAATCCAAAAAATAAAAAAACATGTTTTCATTTTTTTAACAAATTTTGAAAGTGTATCCGAACTTATTGAACACCGTGTATAGGGCATAGTTACTTTTTCGGCAGTTGAATTACTGCTTCTACTGAAATGTTTTATTGCATTTTAAAAAGCAGCTTGGGATATTTTGGGGGGGAACATCAAAAATGCATTTAATTTTTTCTTCTATTTGAATTCATTTCCTCTGTTACGTTTTATTTAGCGATATTATTTCATATTATTTTATGGCATCTTCGCGCAACATTGATGGGATCAATTTTTTTTATAAGCTCAAATGTGTTTCCTACATCGGGATTCGAACCAAGGCTTCTCACGACTGATCGATGAATGCCGGTTGCGTTAACGCTCTTAGCCCAGAGAGCAATGGAATTATAGAAGACAACTGCATAATATAAAGGAAGCATACCCTAAGCATGCTCTCTTTGTCGTTCTATAAAAAAATATTTCATGCAGCTATTTTTAGATTTTTCTTGCTAAACACGTCGTTGAGACTGCAATACCCAAACCTTTTATCAGTGCAAACCTCAACCCGATATGAGTTACAAATGAAATCATACCCACCACCGTTCATCACACAACAAGCCGACGCAATTTTGATACCCGGTACAGGTTTGAACTGGATCATAAAAGAAAATGATATATC